>JACDJE010000172.1:1192493-1210710 GCA_016647715.1 Pavo muticus | reverse complement strand
GGCCCCGCGGGAGGGGGCAGCCAGGCGCGGGCCGTCGCGGCGTCGCGGGCGCCGTCGGGCTCGGAGGCGAAGGGGAAGAAGAGCTGCTGCGCGGCCGCGCCGTCGTAGCCTCCGCGCGGGAAGGGCGGGCCGCCGTCGGGCAGAAGGCCGAATGGGGCGGCCGGCAGCCCCCCGTCCGGGCTGAACATGGTGGCCGCGGCCTAGGGCTCCATGAGGCGCCGACGGGGCTGCGGCTTGTCCCGGCCGCCGCGCTCAAGCCGGGCGCGGGGCGCCGAGAGGTGCCTCCATGCTGCCGCACCGCCGGGGCCACTGAGCGCCGCGGGGCCGGGTCGGGCCGGGCCGGACCGTATGGAAATGGGCCCCCGCCCCATTGGCCCCGGCGGCGCGGCCCCGCCGGTGGGTCGGGCGTGAACTTGATCCCCTTTCTCTGGGGGGTGGGGGGAACCGGGTTCGCGTCGCGCTGCCCCCGAGGCCGTTGGGCGAAGGAGGGGGGGGGGCACCGTCCTGCCCGCCAGCGGAGCTCTGCACGCAGCATCTCCCGCCCGGGGCGGCGATGGGGCATTGCGCGGGGATGGCACGGGCGCAGCGGGAGCGGCCCCGACGCCTGGGAGCGGTGGTGCCGTCTGTGTCTGCACGGCCTTAGCGCGCTCCTCTGTCTGCCCATCGGCGCGGCCCCGGGACGGCGCACAGTGTCCCGCACGGCGATCCCCGGGCACAGCCCGGCCCCGCAGCCCTGCGCTCCTCTCCCTCTCCCCGCAGAGGAGTGCTGCGGTGCGCGGGCTGTGCCGCTGTGCTGACCTCCCACCGCACCGATCGGCCCTGCGATGGGGCGCGCTTGAGATTTGCTCTCGATCTCTCCTGTCGCGCTGCCCCAGCACAGTGCGGCTGTCAGGCCGCGGGTCGCGGCGTTTCCCCACTCATTCCCTCCTCCCCAGCGCTGCTCGGGGCCGGCTCTCTGATCCGCGGCCAGAAGCAGGCCGGGGCGTTGGACCGCACCTTCTCCTGTTTATTAACCCGGATTACCGGGAGCCGCTGTTTAGCCTCCGCAGTCTCACACCTGAGATATGCCAAGGAGATAGGCTCGGCAGGACGGCACTGCTGCTGCTCCCGCAGCCGTCGCCGTGCGCCGCGGTGGAGCGGGAGGGGTGTGTGGGGGAGTGGAACTGCCCCTTGTATTGGCCGTCATATAGGGGAAAAGTGGTGGAGCGGGGGAGGTTGAGGCCTCCTCCATCGTCCTGCTGCCTTCGGTGGGCCTTCACCCCGACCCCGTGGTTCTGAGGAGGGAGGGCAGTCCCAGCAGGACGGCCTGGGAAGGATGCGAAAAGCCGGTGGGGACGTGGGCAGTCCCAGCGGAACCCCATGTCTGTGCGAGCTGCCTGGGATGGGAACTGCTTGGTGGGGGCCCTTCGCTCCACGGCCCCAGGTACGGACACAGGTGCCGGCGTCAGCCAGGCCTGGAGCAGCATCAGGCAGAGAGGTGCAGCACCGCACCCCACAGCAGCAGCGCCCCAAAGGCTGCCCCGCCGCCTGCTCTGTGCCATCGCATTCCAGCGGCGGAAGTGTCGCCGTGGGACTCCAATCGCAGCCATCAGCCCCGGCTCCTCCCGGGCTCCAGCTGCGGCCCCGGGGTTTCAGAAGATGCCTCGGCTGGGCAGTAACCCCCTTCCCCTTTGATTTATTGTTCTTGGGCCGGGCCCCCTCCTCCTGCCAACCTGCTCTTTCTCTCCATCCCCCCAGGAAGCGGGACGGGCCGGCCGCCCGCCAGGGCCTCAAACGCATTCCTGCTCCCTTTCATATACAGGCAGAGGGGAAGGGAGACGTTGACTTTGAACTGTCCCTTTGTAGGAGCAGGGCCCATTGTGGCGGTGATGGTTTTAGCTGGGGGATGTGGAGAGAGTCAGTGGGGTTCCTCGACGTCCCCTGTACATTTCAATGGGGCGATCTCTGGGGCTGTACGAGGTGCCCGGCTATTCTGGGGGTCACTGTGCAGCGGTGGCTGGGGCTCACATCTCCCTTTGAGGCGGACATCCCTGGAGCTGCGTGCCTGGGGCAGGAGGGATGCTGCAGACAGGATGCCCTAGGCTCTCTGTACTTGGTCTCCAGCTGCAGTCCCTGCTGGCAGCCCAAGCCCTGTAACCCACCAGAGATCAGTGGGATCCTGCTGGAAAAAGCTTGGTGAACTGTGCATGCTCCCCAGGTCTGTAGGAAGGCAGCAAGCTGGGACGGCAGAAATGTGCAAACATTTGTCTCTTCCCTTTGCCAAGTGTTCTGGCTTGCGCTCCCTTGGAGAAAAAAGGTATTAGGAGTGTATGCTCACAGGTGATGTTTTATTCACCGCCAGTCAGTGACACAGACATCACTGCAGGATGCCACAGTTTCAGTTGGTGCAGCCCAGGCAGAGCCGTGCAGTGGGCTGCAGACCTGCACACGATGGGGATGGGGCGTGGCTGGACCCCATGTCCCCATCTGCACCTGAAGCCCATCTGAGGGGCATGAGCACTGGGTTCAGCCCCAAAGTCCCATCCCCAAGAGGAAAACTGCCACTCCTCCGTGGCACCGTGGTTTGCTTGGCTCCACCAGCAGAGCTGCTGGGGCCGAGTGTGGCAGGGCCTTCCTGGGCCGTGGCTCTGTGCTCCCGTGCCCCTCTGCTCAGCACGGGTTCCCCTGCTCCCTGGGCTCTGAGAGCTGCTGCGGTGCTGAGGACGATGCAGGGGCTGAAGAGGGCTGGCAGGAGCTGAGCTGAGCATCCTGGAGGGTGGCTGTGCCCAGAGCACTGTTCTTCTTTCCAAGGCCTCTCCAGTACAGATTCTGGGGTGTGATTTGGGTATCATCCACACCACCACCGTACCTGAACCTGCCCGCTCTTCCTTCTCTGCTGCCTTACGGGTGGGGAAAGCCAAAAGACCTGGGTGTGCTTTTAGAGGCCATTGGGCGCCGGGAGCAAAGGAATGACAGAACTGGGGACTCGGGGGGTAGTGATTGTGAGAGAGCTGCATTTCCCTGGGCAGCGCATAGCACAGCCCTGGTGACGTGAGGTGCGATGCTGCCTGCCCAGGGCTGCAGCTGGAGACCGCAGAGTCCCCCATAGAGAGGGACACCAGGCAGTGTCGTGGGGAGCCCGGCACAGTGTCAGGGTGCGGGCAATGCCAGACGTGCCCCAGCTGTGGGGCAGCCGGGAGCAGGGGTGAGCCACGCACCCCCCCGATGGTACCCGGGTGCTTTGGAGATGAGTCAGCCAAGGACCCTCCGGGGCTGCACAATAGCACCCGACCCTGCAGCGCCGAAACCCGGAGGAGACAAGATGGTATCAGCGTGAGGGGGCTGCCGTGATCAAAGGGCCGGGAGAGGAGCTCCAACGGCTACACAATGGCTGTCGGGAGGGGGCACCGATAGCCCTTATCTGCCAGCCCCGCCGAGGTGCGAAGGGCCCGGCCCTGGGGGGCGAGAGATTATCAGGGTGGGAGGGACCGCCCCGGGTGATTTAGGGCCGGGTGGGTGCGGGCAGAGGCAGCCGGGGGCTCCCATCCAGCGCCTCTGAAGGGAAACCTGCCCCAACCCAGGGGATGTTTTGACAAACACCCCCATCTGAGAAGCAAGAAATGAAATTCTCTCTCGCTGCATCTGGGAGAAGCGCTCCCTGAGAGCTCTGCTGCTGGAGCAGGAGGGAGGGAGGTCACCCTCGCTCTCTCTCGAGGAAGGTTTTTGGAATAGGGGAGCAGCAGCGGCCCTCCTGACCCCTCACACCCTCAGCCCTCCCCGGCCCGAGGGCCCCAGCATGAGTCTGCTACCTACAAACCGCCACAGAGCAAAGCTGTGGTGGGGCACAGCACACACTCGCATGGGTCTCAAACATGGTCGTTTAATAAAATCTCCTTTTAAAATAACTACAATCCATACAATAACAATGGTCTCAGGGAGAGGGGCAGTGACCCACGTGTAACAGCACGGCAAAGAGAAAGGATCTGTGCAGTGACGACCGCTGCCACGGAGCCCTGTGGGGAGACGTCCCCACAGCACCGCCATGCTGACACAGGGCCACGCTGCCATCCCCACTGTGCTGCGCCTGCAATGGGCCTCCTGCATGCGGCAGGGACACCTGCGGCTCAATGCCCATGCCAGGCTCTGGACATGAAACCACATCTATGAAAAGCAACCCCAAACTCATCCCAGGCCCTGTGCTAAAGGGGTTGCAGCCAATGCAGTGCAGACTTCAGGCTCGGAGCATCAGGGATGTGTCAGCAGCAGCTGGCAAGGGCACAAACCCCTAGGCTCCTGCATGCTCCACCTGGATGCAGACATGGGCAGAGGGTGCAGGTGGGGGGTGGGAGCCCAGGATGGACGGGAAGAGGCTGTCCCATGCCACAGAGAGATGCTCGGGGCAGCTCCACAGGGAGGCTGTGAAAGATGTGGGTCTGCCGGGCAGGGCCGTGGGCACAGAGAAGGGCAGGGGTTGGAGGAGATGGCGTGCGGGGGGTGCGGCCCGTCTGCCCCTGCTCGGCACTGGGCTCAGCCACGCTCACCCCGTGGGCACCGTGGGGCTCAGGGAGCAGCGCAGCACTGCAGAACAGCGAGTGCCCCCGGCCTGCAGCTCCTGCGCTCCTCTCTCCTTCCTCCCCCATTGGTTTAAAACTGAAATGCTTAAACCCTTCTGACTGTTCATTGCACCGAGGCCTGAGGTGAGATCCCAGCGAGCTGCCAGGGCCTCGAGGACGACCTCCGCCTGCAGTGGGCCCACAGGGTCCCCCCACCCGGGGGCTCAGCGGCACCGGGGCTGCTCTCAGCTCCGGCCCCACAGATGGGATGGGGCAGCTCAGGCCCACCTCACTGCAGGTCCTGCCGCGCAGAGGATGCAGCACCGGGACACGAACCCCCACCCTCCGCAAAGCACAGCACAGTGGGGATCCCCGGCCCCCTCAAGCCCTCTGAGTGCCCCGGAGCAGCGGGCGGGTGGCAGGGACGCGATCACAGCGGCAAAGAGGACAAGGACGCTTGAAGCAGGGCAGCCCCCGTCCCACAGCTGTTAGTGGGTGTTTATTGGGCAGGCGTCGAGCAGTCCGGCGGGGGGGGCCGTGCTCTGCCCGGGTCGTGCGGTCCGAAGAGAGCTCGGGCGCGGGGTGTTACGGGTGCACCTTGGGGTTCGGGGGGTGCAGGGAGGAGTCGTCGAACAGTGGGTTCCTCACTTCCATTTCTCCGGTCTGCAGAGCGAGATGGAGGGGAGAAGCGGCCGGTCAGGGCCTGCGGCGGAGCAGGTCACCCCCCCCGTGCACGCCGCTGGGCCCGGAGCCCTCGGGGGGCACAGGAGCCCGTCCGGGAGGACCGGAGCCGCGTCGGCAGCAGTGGGGTTCATCGCCCAGACTGTGCCAACTGCCCCTTAATGGGCCTGTAAAGATGTAATGATGACCCTTAATCTGAGCCCTGATGGTCGAGCTCCGCACCATTACCATGTGAAAGGCGCCTCCGAGACCGCTTTGCGCTCTTTGTACCCAGGGCTGTCAGGACCTGCCCTGCCCCGGGGTCCCTTCGAGCTGCGCGGCCAGAAGTGGCCCCTCCGGCCCCGGGAGGCGAGGAGCCGCGACTCTCCGTGCTCGGGGCCACCGGGACGGGACGAGACACCCGCCCCGCGCCCACGTCCCGGCCCCATAGAGGGGCACATCTCGGTACACAGCGCAGCAGCCGTCGGGGCTGAGGGCACAGCGGCAGGCAGGGGGGCTCGGCCACCTCGGGGTTTGGTGAAGGCTTCTCGCCAGTTGTGGGCACGGGGACCCGCCCCCATGCAGCCGCCCCGCAGCCGCCTTACCGGAGCCAGCCCAGGGCACTCGTACACTGTGAAGTCTCCGTCCTCGTTCTCCTCATCGGATGAGGCGGAGTCCGGCACCTTGGGCTCTTCTTTATGCCTGTGGGGAGAGGTTGGAGAGAGGGGAGATCAACGGGATCCCAGTTCATGGGACAGCCACCTAGACGGTGCTGCCCGAAGGCAGAGCCGGGGTGGGGGGGTCCGGAAGGACAGCGAGCTGTCCTCGTGGGCTTTTGGGACACTCAGCCCTGGCAGCTCTGGCAAAGGCGAGGCTGCTTACTTCTCCATGGAGAGCATCTGCTGCTTTTGGTGCTGGTAATGGTACATCTGGGCGCTCTGAGCCAGCGTCTTGTCCCCAGGCTGCAGAGAGAGCAGCAGCAGCATGAGGGCAGTGCTCCATAGAGCAGAGTGCCCAGCCAGCAGGGCCCCGTGGGAAACACATCCCAGCCCACCGCAACAGCTCCTTACCGAGATCTTGTCGTAGGGCAGAGGGCTGGCCACTCTCTGTGCCGAGTATTCTGCTTTCTGTGCCAGCCTGACCTCCTTCTGCAGCCTGACAGGAGGAGAGGACAGCACTGGCAGGAGCAGCTTCAGAAAGGAGCAGGTGCCCTCCCACCCTGATCCCTGTTCTGTGCCGTGGCACAGGAAAAGTCATAGCCACCTCCATCCCGCAGGCCATGGCTCACAGGGAGCTGGAGATGAGCCACCAATGTGGCCACCCACTGCTGCAGTGATGCCACAGCAGGTGCCACTGCTCCCAGGAGCCTGGCACTGGGGTGACCCACCACTGTCCTCCAGCCCCAACTTCAAGGGACATGAACACTACTGTGTCTGCATTGGGACCATCAAGGACAGCGCTCACCTTTCCTCCAAGCCCTCCCCAAGCCCTGGAGAAGAGCATGAGAAGAGCTCCCTGGGCATGGAGACACCAAGGGACACCAAGGGATTTACTGTTACCAGCAGGCCCAGCTCACCTGCACCAGCAGACTGCGGCTACAGTCAGAGCGGAGATCCCAGCCAGCGTGCACACCACGATCAGCCCTGCGGAGGGAAATGGGGGTGAGCCCCGGGGCGCAGCAGCACCCCCAGCACTGCAGAGCCAGCCCAGTCACCGCCCGTGTCATTGGCCTTACCGAGCACCACATCGTCATTCGAAGGGACAGGGGCTGCCTCCACGGGGTACTTCGGTGCAGTGGCGGTGGTAGAGGTGGGGAGGGTGGCAGCCACCTTGCTGCCGGCTGGGCCCCTCTGCAGAAGTTCCTGCCTCAGCCTGCTGGGCGCTCGCTGTCTCCCGGTGGGGGCCGGGGTGGCTGCAGGACAAAGCCAGGTGTGAGCAGAGCAGTGTGCCCAATGCACGGCCATACAGTGGGGGCTGGCGTGGCCCAAACCACTTGGGGTCAGGAACTGGGTGAGCAGGGGACACCTCAGCACTAGGGCAGGGCTGTGTGGCCCTGAGCCTCTGCCACTGCCGCCCCGTCCCATTCAGGAGCTGACAGAAGCCCTGGTGCCCTGCCCCATTAGCTCCCATGAGAGGCCTGAGCAGGACTTTACTGAGCACAAGCAGCACTTACTCCTGGGCTTGCCATCTCGCAGGGTGTGGGGGCGGGTAGCATCTTGCCGGGCCAGCACGTCCGCCAGAAAGTCGATTTCTTCCTCTAAGCTGGGAACAGACGTCCTCCCTGCACCAAGAGAGACATGGGTGTGAGGAGGGCACACGGGCCGGCTGCCAGGGGAGAGCCCAGCCCGGGGCCAGAGCGAGCATCACCTCGGGAAGGGGCTCACACAGTGCTGTAGAGCTCAGCCTGCAGCCCCACGGTGTGGGCACAGCCCAGGGATGCCCTCCTGTGGGGCGGCAGCACAGAGCGGCACTGAGCTGGAGGGGAAGCACTGAGCCTCGCTCTCAGTGCCCGCTGCTCACATATGCGGCTTTTAACAGGATTAAACTCAACTTCAAAGCCAGAAGACCTCCGTTCTCCCTCTCAATTGCTGCATTAAGGCTGTCCTCAGTGGGAAGCCCTGGAGGGTAAATCAAGACATACAAAGGCAAGGTGGTGCGGGCAGCCTGGTTCCCGGAAAATTCAAGGTTATAACAATTACAGCTCCTCTGGAATTTGTCATCACTTGGAGTGTTTGGAAATAAACACCGATCCCTCCCAGCTGGGCACAGAGCCCCTCGGCCGCCCCCACCTGTCCTTGTGACTCACAGCCGCTGCCTGTCTGCCTAAGCCAAGCATCAGCCTGAAATGGGGACACCGTGGGCTGGACCAGGAACCCACGGCCGGGCTGGAGCGCAGCAGGACAGCGAGGTCACAGCTCAGCACCCATGTGACCCATTCCACCTTAGCTCAGCAGAGGGAGGCACAGCCCTCGTGGTTCCCTGAGCTGCTCCTGGTGCTTTCCGGACTGCTGCCTTCTGGGATCACAGGCTTGGCTGAGAATCTCAACTCCTGGTTTGAAATGTGTGCACAAAAGGCTCCAAAATGAGCATGAAGAGCCATCGCCGTAACCCTAATCCTAAACCTAATCCCAAACTTAACCCCAACCCCAACCCTACCCTGAATCCCTGGGAGAAGTGGGCTGTGTCTGTGCCTGTGGTATTGGGGTGCAGGGCCCATGTCACAGCTGCGCCTTGGGCAGATGTTGCTGAACTGCAGATCTTTCTGGAGCATTAATGTGATGTGACTAAAAAAATCTAAAAAAAGCAAAAAAACCACCCCAACACTGAGCAGACAGAAAGGGCTGCGCACAGGGTGCTGTGGGACACAGCGCTCAGAGCTCCCCCAGCCTTTAAAGCAGCGTTAGAACATCACAGCCATGTGCTCGCTTTTAGCAGAACCCAGGCAAGTGACTCACCTGCATTAACCAGTTCTTATTTCCACGTTCCCTTTCAGCTGCTAAAAATCCCCGTACCTCAATTTCACTCGGTTTGAAACCAGCTCTCACCTTTTCATTCTCAGCCATTACATTTTTAAAAGCTTTTAATTTTAACAGCAGCAGAGAAATAACTTCCCCAGCGACCACCACGTCTGTCCGCCTGCAATGCGGGGCAGGGGGCACCGAGGAGGGAGCGGTGAAGCACCGGCACAAGGAGTGCACCAGGATGTGTGAGGGTGAAGGGCAGTACGGGGGCACAAGGGGCGGCTGGCATGCTGGGGCAGTGGGACAGCAGGGTAGGTGCCCTCTGACGCCCCTCTGGTGCCAGCTCCCAGCCTCAGCACTCCCTGCCCACCGTCCCCTGGGCTCAACCCCGCAGCACACAGGGTCCCGCCGGGGGGGCCTCAGGAAGGCAGAAGGAAGAGGGACGTGTGCAGGCTGCCGTCCCAGGTGCACTGACAGCGGGAATGCCCAAATGCTGCAGGCAGGCACAGCCTTGCTACAAATTCCCTTATTCACACCATCCTGCCTCGAGACTGCAGATCCCTCCTGAGTGCTGGGAAGTGCAGCAAAGGGGAGTGGGCCGGCCCAGGAACCCCCTTCTTTCTCCCGCACGCTTGGCAGGATCAGCCCCATCTCCGCCAGCCCCAGCCGTGCTGCAGGCTCCATGCCACGGGGACCAAGCAGCAGCAGCGACGCTGAGCACAAACTCACCACCACTTCAGCCCTGCTCCTCCCACAGCACGGGGTCCCAGACCCTGCCACAAGCCCGAGGTGAGCTCGCAGCAGGTGGGCAGGGTCCCGCACAGCCCATCTCACCTCTGTGCTGGTGCTGCGCAGGGTACGCCGAGACCCCCATACACGCCGTCACCAACGGGAGGAACACGCAGCTCACGTGCATCATCTGCTCCAGACCCAAAGCAGTACTTCTTGCCCCGCAGAGCTGAGCCGGCAGCATACAGCTCTGCTGCCCACACCAGGGAGAGGAGCCCTGGCTCCTGCCCACGCTGCTGCCGGGAGCCAATTGCAGGAGCAGCACCGCAGTGAGCAGCTGGGATCCCAGGATCGGCGTCACTGGCAGTCGCAAGCATCTGAAGGATGCCCCCTTTAAAGGGGCTGCGTGGGCAGCACAGCTGTGTGGGCAGCCCCTTCAAAGGGTTAGGCATCCTTGAGGACATGGCAACCACTGTTTCCAAGCTGGCACTGCATCTTCCCTCCTCCCACCGCCACGATGCAGCTATCACAGCTCCTCTGCACCCCTGCAGAACCCTGCAGATGCACTGATGCAGCCAGGAGCCAGGCACTGCCTGAGCGAAACACAGGATCAGCACTTAGGATGCAAAAGCACCCAGAGAGGAGTCAGTGCCTCCCTGCAAAGGGCACTGGGCAGCCTCAGGACGCTGCTGGACTCCAGCATGCTAAAATAGAGGATTCAGGAATCTCTGTTTTCACCTACATAGATGGGCTGAAGGGGAACCAGCCACCGGCATGCTGCCTGAAGCCGCAGCTGGGATGATGGTGGCTGTGGGGATGGAAGGGGCAGCAGTGGGAGCACCCCCAGCAGAGGATGCTGCTTGCAGCCCCGCATCTCCCTGCCACACCGACACAGAGCTGGGTTGCTATGGAGATGCAGGCACATATGCAGCACTTCCAAGAGGAAATTCTGCTCCCAAGACTTCACAGAATAAACTCAACCCCCCCAGCAGAGCCCTCAAGCAGGACACCCACCCCTGCTTGCTGCTGAATGCCATGCACAGACCGTACCCCAGCACCCATCCGTCACCCCCCTTCCAGTGCCCATCCCCTCTGACTGACAGCACCGGGTTGCTTTGCTTCGTGGTTCTCCCCTCCCTTTTAGAGGTGCCCATCCAGCAGGAAGGGCCGGCCCCCAGGCACACCCAGCACAGGCTCCTTGTTTCCTGGGATGGGTATGAGGGAGGGAGAAGGGCTGTGCCAGGGCTGATGCTGCTGTGCTCCCAGCCTGGGGCCACGGGCAGGGCCACGGGACCCCCTCCCATGGGGCTCAGGGCTGATGCGTGGGCGGTGCACGTACCGCTGGGCGAGCGCTTCTCCTGCAGGCAGTGTCCATGGCTGTCCTCCAGGAAGTTGGGCAGGCAGGGGCCACAGGTGCTCGATCCCAGCGGGCAGAACTTCCGTCGCTGCAGGGCACAGTCCAGGCGCCGCGGACACAGCTCCGCTGCAGACAGGAGGAGGGGTGTCAGGCAGAGCAGAGGGGCTGGGCACTGCCTGGGACCCCGAGCCCCAGGGCCCCACCTCCCCTTGGTGCCTCCTGCACATTCCCGTCCAAGGGCTCAGCCAAGGGCTCAGCCCCTGCCCGCAGCACCCACACAGCACCGAGCAGCTGCAGCCAGAACCAAACCAACACGCAGCTGATGCTCATGCAGGAGCTGTCATCAAAAATAGTTAAAAAGCAAAAGCCCACTCTTGAGCCTCAGCACTGCTGCTTGTCGCCATCAGCAACAACTTCAGTTCTTGTCCCTCCGAGAACTGGAAAGGGAAACTCGTGGGACCGAGACTCAGGTGTCAGGGTGTTGAGTTGTCAGGGTGTTGAGGAGTCAAGGTCTTGGGATGTCACAGCGTCAGAGTATCAAGGGGTTGGGATGTCAAGGTGTTGGGGTCTCAGGATGCCAGGGTGTTGGGATGTCAGAGCCCAGCCCAAGGCCATCTGTGTGAGCCAGTGTGGGGCTCAGCTGTGCAGAGCACTTGAGAGGTGAATTAATGCACAATGGGAAAATAACTGGGGGGTTAAGCACAGGAGCTGGACTTCCTCTGCTTGCCACTCACCCACCCTGGTCTCTCACTCAAGGCTATGATGATTTCTTTTAAAACCACACCAAAACCTCAAACATTAGCTTCAGTGCAGAGAAGGTTCCACGGCAGCCGCAGGGCCGGGGACACCCATGGCCCCATGGGAGGCAGTGACGGACACACAGCCCTGGTGTGCTCAGCCAGCGCCCAGCAACCAGTTAAATAAAGCAGCCTGCAATATATAATAGGTCGTTATCTCTGTTTGAGGAACGAGCTGTGCTTGTGCAGCTGTCACGGGTTGGGATTAGGAGCGAGACAGACGGGCACTGATCTAATTAAGCTCCCGATGTTTAATCAATCGGTGTTTAGCAAGCAGATATTCACCATGGGGCGCACTGCTGGGGCTCCCCGCTTTGCCATGCTGGCTCTGGGGCCTTTGGAGACCTCTGAAGCCCTGCTCTGTGCCTCAGCAGCCAGGCCATGGGGCCCAGCATCCAGCTGGGAGCGGGATGCTCCACCAAACCTCCTGCAGGGGGGCAATGAGCGGCAGTGCGAGCCAAGGCAGCCTGGCACCGGCTTCTGGTGGGGACCCGTGGGGGGAAGGCTCAGTGCCCCAAGGCCAGGCCCCAACAGGAAGGCTGAGAGAGCTCAACACCTTGCAGCCAGCGTGGAAAAACAAACAGCAGGGTGAGCCCGAGCCAAGGGCACGTGGGATTGGATCTAGCCCCGAGCATGGGAGCTGCTCAGCGGCTGCAAGGTGCACACACACACGTGCACACACACACACACCCCAAAATGGGTGACCCAGGTCAGAGAGCTTCCCACAGCGCTCCCCATCCCCACGGACCCATATGGGGACAGCAGGCACCAGGGCCACATGCCCCCGGGACACTCTGATGGCATGTGGAGCTGCTGGCATTCACAGCCCCAGGTAAAGGGTTTTCCTTTTTTTGACATACTTGCCAAAAGATACAGGTGAAAATGAAATAAATTCCAGGAGGACATCCGGGTAGTAATGGAACACAGGAAACTCCTCTGGTGCATAAATGCAGCAGGTGAAAAGGTAAAATTAACGTAAGAGGGAAATTAATCAGTGCAGGAGGTTGATATGAGCGCTGCACACAGGTAACACCCAGCCTCCGGGCTAACAGGGCTCCAGCCCTGCTGCCAATGCCAGCGGCACAGGCACACAGCACACCCAGTGGGGCACTCAGGAGCTCAGCAGGGCACTCAGCAGGGCACTCAGCAGGGCACTCAGCAGGGAACTCAGCAGGGAACTCAGCAGGGAACTCAGCAGGGAACTCAGCAGGGAACTCAGCAGGGCACCCACAGGGCACTCACCAGGGCAGCAGGGCACCCAGCAGGGCAGCAGTGCACCCAAGAGGCTGCTGGAGAACTTCCAGCATCGCTGTAGGCACAGCCTGACAGCACTCAGCAGCACAGGTAACTGCAGCAGAGGGCACGGCAGAGCGCTTCACACTGGCACAGCTGGTGGGAGCCCGCAGCGGTGCTCCAAGGTCACTCCTCCTCCGGCCTGGTGACGTGGGAGCCGCTCACTGCCTGCCTGCCCCCCAGCCTTCCCCACGAGCTGGCAGCAGCCGGGGCTTTCCTCCCAGCCTTGCTCCAGCTGCTGGGCTGCAGCGGCTGTGCTCCCTTACATGGCCCTGTGCCACTGACAAGTGAGCTTGACCTCAGCTCACAGCCCCTTGGCAGTGCCATGCTGCTCACATCACTGCTGTGCTCCTGCCACTGAAATGCAGCACGGAGACCCCTCCTGCCCCCGGTGCTCCACAAGCACTTTCCCTAAGTGCAAACCCCAGCGACTGCATTTTGGGATAGGCACAAAGAGTTGACAGGTTGGCCCCCGCCCCCCGCTCTTGCACTTAGAAGCAGGCAGCAAAACCTGCACCAGCCACATTGCACTGCTGCTCCTGGGAGCTGAGCACACGGCCATGGCCACCCAGCCTGCACCCCACGCCGCTGCCCCCCCGCCACCAGCCTCCCACGCAGCCTGCATCAGCATTCCTGGCCTGCCGCGCCACACCGAAGGCTGCAAATAAACCACCGCGCAGATTCGCCCACCTCCTGGTTTGGCAGGTTTGGTTGAGCAACGCCAGCGCTTTCCCCAGCACAGTGTTCGCCTTGCTTTGGTGCTGTGCTCACCAGCCAGGTAGGCACAGGGGTGGGGCACAGGCTGTCCCCAGCAGGCTCCGTGCCACAGCCATGGGCAGGATCTGTGCCAGGCTCAGTGACAAGGGGCAGAGCTGGGCCTGGCCCCCCCTAGGGTGGCACAGGGCAGGGGACACGCACAGGGGATGAGGTCAGCACCACCCGCCTCACTGCTATGAAGAACGCACAGGGGCCTCACAGCAGAAGAAACCCCTCCTGGAAAGGCCCTGCCCTGTGCAAGCTGTAGGAGCAGGATTTCATTTAATTGCTCCTAGAACCCTCTGCTGGGCAGAAAAATTACCATTCACCGCCTTGGCAATTTGCCGGGCACATTAAGGAAACGGGAGTGGGATTAATGGGCGCTGCAGGAGTGGGAGATGGCAGTGGGATGGATGGAAATGGCTCCCGAGTGCTGCAAGAGCTGCTGGCACACTCAGAGCCACAAGAGAGCTGGGGGGCAGCAGGGAACAGGGACAGGGACCCGCAGGTGGGTCGGTGGCCACCGTGGTCACACTGTGTTCCTCCTGGGACCAGCTCTTGATTAGCTCCAGAGGGAGGTTTTGGTGTCAGCTCTGTAGCAGCAGGGCCAGCCTCCAGCCACGAGTCATTAGCTTCACATAATCAGGAAGAAATTTAAAAAAAAGAAAGAAAGAAAGAGGAGGAGAAACAGATGCTGCACGCAATTTCCTTGGTGCAAACCAAGCAACGCGTAGGCCTCTCCCTGGGCAGGCTGACGGGGCACAATGAGACGTGGTTTGAGCTGGGGGAGAGCTGAAGTGCCCCCAGAGGGACCACAGGCTGTCAGCAGTGCCACAAAGCGTCTTGTTGTCCTTGCAGCCTAACACACCAACCTTCCATCCGGTGCACCGACCTGACAGCTGCTGGCTGCAGCAGGCAGGGACAGCTCACAGCAGAGACCCATGCTCCCGGAGCAGCAGCGCTGTGCCCGCTGGGGCCAGATGCTCCCACAGCCACAGCACTCCCACACCTTGCTGGCGGCCCACACCTCCAGGAGACATTTGGAAGCCTTTAGTGAAGATGGATCAGGCACGATTTCGCTGACAAAACGCCCTCTGGCAGCTTGGAGGTGGCGGCAGCAGCAGCAGCAGCAGCAGCATGGGCTGCAGGGAGGTCTGCCCGTCCTGCCCACACCGCCTGACCACGTGCTGCCCCGAGCCCCAACACTGCCTCCAGCGTGCCCAGGGATGTGGGGAGTGCCCGCAGCTCCGGGCACAGAGGGCGCATACCCCTCGCAGGGGGCCCTGCAGTCCTCCCTGGGTGCACGGTACCTTCCCACAGCACGGCCTTATCCGGGGCCCCTGGAGAAGGGCTGCAGGTGGAACAGCTGAGCAACTGCCCAGAAATTTCTTTTGGATTTTTATCCCCCGCAAGAGGCAGCTGGCTTGAGCAAAGCTTCTCGTTTCCAGCCAGGAAGCCAAGAATTAGCGCTGCTGGCTACGCGCTGCAGCCCAGCGCCGGGTCACATTACCGGCCGATTATCGGGGTCTCTCTCTGCCAGCTTAGCGGGCAGCTCGGAGATAATCCCTGGCAGCCGCACAGAGCTGCAGCATCCCCAGCGGCGGGACTGTCACCCCGCACGGAGCTGGACTCTGTCCCCACGCTGTGCCATCTCCGCCTCCTTCCCCAGAAGGGAAACCAAGGGCAGGAGCCACGCTGGGCTCTGTCTGCAGGGGGAGAGCCCAGAAAGGCGCTGCTCGGGGCGGCGCGGTGCTGGACACAAAACAGCAGCCGTGATTGCGGTGCTCCGCCGACGGGAGGATGGATTGAAGGCTGCCTGCTCTGCCTGAGTTTTCTTCCTTGAATTCAAAACACACAATGGGAGGAAATGGAAAATGCCCATATGGGAACAGGACTCAGTGCAGTGCGCTCCAGCAGCCCACGCAAAGCGCTCAAACTGGGGGGAACAAAATGCTTCGATATGGGGCTGCCTGAGCCCCGGCCTGCTGCAGCACGGGCACTGCCATCCCGCCCTCCCAGGGGCTGCTGCCCAGCTCCAGGCACTTAATGGCCACTTTCTTCCCTTTGCAATTATCCTTAGTTCATGAAACAGCTAATTATAGGCCTGCTGCCTCCATTCGGTGCTCTTATTACCCTCGCAACAGCTGCTGTAGATAAAACACGCACAGCACAGGCTGGGAGAGGTGATGCGGCCCCAGGGCCGGGGAGGTGGGGGGCAGAGCCCCAGAAAAACACCTGGCGGTGGGACCATGGGGCAGAAGCCCAGGGCAGCCCTGTGCTACAGGGAGCGGAGCCCAGGCCCAGAGCGGGGACGCAGCATCACATGCATGGTCCAGGCTGGGGTTAATGCACAGGGCAGCAGCGACAGCTACCCCCAGGCCCACAGGAAGGGCCATCCCTCCCATCACCATCAGCCCCGACCTTGTGACTCATCTGTCCCCATCAGCCCCCGTCCTGTGACACCCCCACCCCCAGCCACCCCCTAAGCACGGAGCCAGTATTAAGCCGATTACGTCCCTTAATACTCCGATGGCCCAGAAGGACTGTTTCAAGTAAATGTCTCAAACTCATCTGGGTGTGCTGGGGGGGTCAGCTCTGCAGGGGCCGCAGCAGCACCAGAGTCTCCTGTGGCAGAGCAGCTGTGGGGGTACCCTCTGGGGAAGGGGCAGCTGCAGCCCTGGGAGGCGTCACCCAGCACAGTGGCCCTGGCCAGCAGGGATGGTCAGCAGCCCCCTCTGCAGTGGGGTTTTGGCTGACATCCATCTGTCACACAGGCATGGAGAGGGATATTGACCATCGTGACCACGATGACTCAGACGATGCTCTGCGTCTCAAGAAAAAGCAGAGAAGCTTGGAAGCCACTGCTCTCAGACTGACACAGCAACGCCTTGACCTGCATGGCGTGGGGCTCCGAGACCACTCTCTGCTGCCATCCCATGTGGGAAATCTTTTTGTTTATAATAACAGATCAAATTTGGTGACCAAATTTCTCAAGAAGCGGTGAGAAGTCTTGACTCTCACTGATGCTCTGGGAAATCCAGCCAGGAAACCAGGAGAGGCAGCACGAGTGCTGCTGGGAGCCATGCACATTGGGCAGACACGTGGGGAGCACCAAAGCTCCAGCACCGGCTGCACCACCTCCAGTGCCAGCTGTCACCCTCCTCCATCCCAGAACAAGTTGAAGACATCCCCGTGCCACACACCATCTGTGTCCCGGGGGACTGCTGGGCCTCCTGGAAAGGAGAACCAGTGCTTCCCTTCCTGCGCAGCAGTGCCCCGCTGGACAGCAGCCAGGCACAGAGGGACAGGGCAGGGCAGCTCCAAAAGGCTCCTGGAGATAGAGCCTGTGGGTCACTGCGTGCCCTGCAAAGCCAACCTCCTGGCTGCAGGATGCTGCTGCCGTTGGCACTTCCAGGCTGCAGCACATCCTCAGCCTCCGCCTGGGGGAAAGCCAACAGCAGCAGAGCCTCAGCCTGAGCCATGATGCAAAGCAGCCGTGCACAAACCCAGGTCCTGCAGCCCAGGGCAGCCCCTGAGGACCCAACAGTCCAGCGCAGGAATGGTTCCTCAGGGAGAAGCGCTGCCCTGAGCCCACAGTCCCGCGGCAGCAGCAGCAGCAGCAGGCAGCCCCTGAGGACCCAACAGTCCAGCGCAGGAATGGTTCCTCAGGGAGAAGCGCTGCCCTGAGCCCACAGTCCCAGGTGAACCACCCCAGCTCTGTGGCGGCCTTAAATTCAGAGCCAGCGGAGGCTACATTGGAAGGTCGGTGGCTGCCCAGCACATCTGCAGTGTGCGTCACAGTCCCTGGGTGGCTCTGCTGGCTGCTGTGCCCCCACGGGGTGACATGGGGCTGCGCCCTCACTGCGTGTGACCACACGGAAGCCTGCCCACAGCCCCCTGGGGAGACGGCCAAACCTGTCTGCAGACAGCATAGCACCGGGCAGGCTGGGTGAACAATGCCCGCCTGCAAACAATGCTGGGAGCAGAGGGCAGCCCCGGTTCTGAGCAGCCAGTGGGGCAGAAAGCACTGCCAAGAGCCATGCAGGGACACCACTTCTGCGGCAGCACCCAGTAGCCGGGCACAGGATCACAGCCCTGCACACAGCCCTGGGCACGCACCGAGCCCCGTGGAGCTGCACGCTGACAACCGGGCCTTCAAAACAAAGCGAAATCCCCTGAAGAAAAGAGAAAGCAGGCCATGCACAGAGCTGATGGGAAGGGAAGAAAGGAAAAGGAAAGCAGGAGCAGCTCCCACTAACACATCGCCCGATGGGTGCCCCGCGAGCACAGCGCGCAGCAGCGGGGGGGTGGCAGCGCCCTGCCTGGGCTGACGCATCCCCCGGCGCTCGGGCAGCAAAGCAGCTCCATTTGTTTGTTCTCCCAGCGCAGCCACCGGAGCGCAGCGCACAGCCCCGCGGCGTTCGCTCCCGGCGCCGCTCCGGGGGTGTCCCCGCTCCCTGGCTGCCCGGCACCCCACCGGGACGCGGTGCGGGACGCCCCGGACCCCTCGCCCTCGGACCCGTCCCAGAGCGGAAGGACGAGCGCTGCGGGACAGCCGGCGGCAGCGCGGGGGGCACCGCGCCGAGGGACGTCTCCCATCCCACTCTCGGCTCATCGCCGCATGCCGCACCC
>JACDJE010000172.1:1123029-1192009 GCA_016647715.1 Pavo muticus | reverse complement strand
GGGCGGGGCGGAGGCGGCCGCCCCCTGGCGGGGCGGTGCTCGCTGCGGGGCCGGACCCGCGGGGCCGCCGCTGCTGCACCTGAGCGCGGTTTGCCTTTGCGCCGCCGCCGTTTTGCGTGCGGTCGTCTCTGCGTGCGCCGGCGGGCAGATAACGTCACGTCCCGCAACCAGAAACGCGGTCCTCGCTCCGAGAGAGAGCGGCGTGGGGCGGAGCTGAGGGAAGAACCGTGGAAAAGGGGAGCGAGGAAATGCCGTGCAGGGCGTCACGGAGCCACAGTGCGGCTGGGGTTGGAAGGCACCTCTGGGTCCGTCTGTCCAACCCCTGCCCCAGCAGGACGCCCAGCGCAGGGTGCCCGGAGCCGTGTCCAGCAGCTTCTGAAGATCTCCCAGGAGACCCCGCAGCCCCACTGGGCAGCTGTGCCACTGCTCTGCCACCTGCACGGCACTGATGCGCTTCCTGATGTTCAGAGGGAACCCTCTCGTATTCCAGTTGGTGCCCATTGCCTCTTGTCCTGGCACTGGGCGCTGCGGAGCACAGCCTGCCTCCGTCTTCATCTGCCCCTCCCCTTGGGTATTTGTAGACTGATGAGATGCCCCTGAGCCTCCTGTTCTCCGGCCCGAGCAGTCCCAGCTCTCTCAGCTTTCCTCATAGCACAGGTGCTCCAAGTCCCTTCCTTGTTTTTGTGTCTTTCTCCAGTGGCTCCAGGTCTCTTGTACTGGGGAGCCCAGGACCAGACCCAGTACACCAAGGATGGCCTCACCGGTGCTGAATAGAGGGGAAGGATTGCCTCCTCCCACCTGCTGGCATTATTTTGCTCAGTGTAGCCCAGCACACCGTTAGCTTTCAGGCATGCCAGCCTTGTGCCCACCAGCGCTCACAGGGTGTCTCCAGCATGTCCTGGTGCTGTTCCTCCCCTGGGACAGTACTTGGTACTGCCCCTTGTTGAGCTCCATGAGGCTGCTGTCAACCATTTCTCACAACTGTCAAGATCCATTTGGATGGCAGTGTGACCCTTTGGTGTATCCACATCTCCTCCCAGGTTTGTGCCATCTGTGAGCTTTTCACATGCAAGCCTTGCCCTGCGTTGCTGCTGGAGTAACACCAGGGCTGAGGACACATCCATACCTGCTGGGAGCTGTGGCACATGGCTGTGAGCTCTGTGCTTGCCTTTCTTCATCTTCAGCTGCATGCAGGTCCCGTCAAGCACCACTTCATGCTTGTGCTTAGGCCTTTGGGCCATGCCATGCCCTGTCCCTGCCACGCAAGGATTTCCCCACACTGGCAGAGGATGCCAAGGCACACGGCGTTGCAGAACCCAGGCACACAATCTGCCTCCCCGGGTGCTGGGCACAGACCCGAGGCCTTGGTGCCAGCGAGATGAGCAGCACTTGACAGCCAC
The DNA here is from genome assembly GCA_016647715.1 of Pavo muticus. NCBI lineage: Eukaryota > Metazoa > Chordata > Aves > Galliformes > Phasianidae > Pavo > Pavo muticus. Next base: position 1,190,609 of record JACDJE010000172.1, on the reverse strand, counting down.
ACTGCTGCGATCCTGCTGGCTGGCATTTGCAGTGTTTTCAGCCCTTACCCTTGGAGGAGGGATGCGTGCTCCTGCCGTGTGGCTGGGCTCAGCCCCAGCTGACGGGCTCACTGCGGGAGCCCTGTTAGAGTGTCTGCAGGTCCTGGCAGGTCCCGCTCCATTGCTTTCCAGGCTTTGCTGGGAGCGAGTGGCCAGGGATGCGACCAGACCACAGGATACGGCGTCTGTGGCAGCAGCCCCAGACTACTGGTTTCTGCTCTCCATTGCAGGACCCTTGGCAGAGCTCTGCTCCATAGAGTCAGATGTCATGTGCTAACTACATCTGTAGCCTGCTTCTGTTTGCCCTGATAAGCACAGTAATTTCCATGTGCTATGAAAGGGCCAAGCCCTTGCTTCTGCCCTGCATTGTCCTTGTCACAGATGGATGTAGGCCAAGCTCAGCCACGATTGAGTTTTGGATCTGATATGGGGGAGGAAAGGGCAGTGCTGGCTGGGGGACCCCGGGCAGCTCTGGGAGCACCCTCAGGGTAGCACAGGAGGTTACCTCAGGTGCTTCTCTGCTGGGGATGGAGAGCAGGGGAGGGAGTTACCAGCTCACCTGGAGCTGCTGGGGTCAGGATGAGGCTCTGAGCACCTGGTGGAGCTGTGTGTCCCCCCATTCATTGCAGGGAAGTTGGACCAGACGGCCTGCAAGGGTCCCTTCCAACTTAAATGATTCTATGGTTGTGGGATGGGAACATATAGCAGCGTGGGACCAGGCCGTGGCCCCTGGTGGAGTGAGGAGCACAGGAACCTGGCCTGCCATCACAGAGATGACCTGGACCATGGGTCTGCAGCGTGGCTGCAAAAGTAGGGGCCAGGAGATGGAAAAGCTACCCCTGCTGCATGCCTCCTCACTTCTCTCTCTCCATCCAGGGACTTCTCATAGAGTGGGGTGGGCTGAGGGTCAGAAGCTGGTAGAGAAAGGGAGCAGGAGTCTGTGAGGGGTTTCCCCCACGCTGCATACCTAGGCAGGGGATGTCCTTGCACCCCTGCAAGGCTCTCAGCACCTAAGAGCAGGATGGAGGCAGGATGCTGGTGCTGGCCCAGGAGCAGGATGGAGGCTGGAGCTCTGATGCACCTACTAGAATGGCAGGATACAGACCTCTGGAAAGAAAATGAGGGATGAAGCCCATCTTCTGCCCCAGAGAGAAAACTGAGGAGTAACATGGCACAGGGGAAAGCTGCTCAGCACCCTCCCAGAGGGATACACAGGCTAAAATCCTCTGCAGACTCCACTTCATTGCAACGCTTCCGCCTCTTACCCTGTGGATTTCCTGCAAGGGCTGCACCCACCCCAGCTCAGTGCACAGAGAGCATCTGTGGGCCACTCTCAGTGACTGGTTCTGCACCATGGTTCCAGTGGTCTGAAATGAAACAGCCACAAGGGAGGTGCCAACCCCTCCACCCCTGCCCCACCCCCAATCCCTTCCACCACTTCTGTGCTCTGTGCCAGAGACGAGCACAGGGCCTGGAGGACTGGCGGCAGGTGCTGCCACTTACTCTTACTGCCTGAGGCAGCACCATCATCTGCTCCTTGGAAAGGCCCCTCTGGATCACGGTGTCTGAATTTCACTAACACATGGGCTTTCACTTCAGCATCCCTGCCTGCAGAGGACAGATACTGTTATGACTGTAGCAGGCCAAAACTGCCCCAGTTCTCCTCCTTGCAGACACTGGGTGTACACCTGAGCGCGGTGCTCCTGCCAGAGCCCCACACAATCCAGTGCAATGGGGTAAAACGTCCAGCAATTCCATCCCACTTGCTGGAAGGTCTGGCCTGTGCAACCCACACCTCCCTGGCTCTTGCTGTGCTTTCCTGTGCTTTCTCCAACATTTGCTGTAGAGAAACAGCACTGAGATGGTCATTCCCCGGTACAAGTGGTCACTGAGGAGGATGATGTAGTTGCCATAGGCTGTACTGAGCTGCCTGCAGATGAGGTTATCTTCCACTGCAAGAGAAAGTGGAGAGGGCTTCTTCTGGCAAGGGGACAGCTCCATGCCTCCAGGGATGGAGATGGGACAGGACCATAAGCCAAGGAGGGATGTGGTAGCTTTGGGATGGGGAGGAGACGAACTCAGGACATCGCCTCCCACCAGGCACAGGCAGAGCTTTCCTGTGCCTGGGGGTCCTGAGCCTCCAGCAGCTCCTGGAGCCTCAGGCACCACCTGGCTGCCATGCAGGCTGGTATGCATCTTCCCACAAGCATCCTACCTGCCTCAGCCCCATCCTCTGCCCCCCAAATCCGAGCCCCCCCACCCTACAAACCTGCACCGCTCTCTACATCCGCCACTCTCCACTGTGCCCTTTGCACACTCGTCACCCCTCTCCAGCACTCTGACTGCCTGTGCACCCTGGGACACTCCTCACTATACCCCGTTCCCAAGGCCAGTGCTGCTCCTGTGGCCCATGACACCATGGGCTTTGCTGAGCTCCTGTGCCCTCCCTTCTGCTCCCAGGGAAGCTCCTTGCACATCCCCTGGCATGGCATGGGACCCCCAGCATGCCAGCTGTGAAGAAAATGCTCTGATTTCTGTCTCTCGTTCTAACCAAGACTGTCACGTTCTAACCAAGACTGGACTAACTTTTCTGGAAGGTTCATCAACATGATTAATTGGGCTGAATGCAGAGGTGAAGTGGGTCCAGCGGGATCCTATAGCCAGTGCTAAACAAAACAAAGAACTAATTTTCTCTTCAGGTCTATAAAGCATACAAAGCCACGTCAATCTTTTCCATTGAGAAGCTCATTTCATTTTGGCCTCTCTTCTCAGATGTGGTCCCGAAATGACAACTGAAGACAATCTTGCACTGATATAGATCAAATCCAAAGGTGTTTCTGTCTCATTTCTGACATTTACTGACACTCCTGCAGTCCCTGACACAGCCTGGTAGTGGTGCAGAAGCAGTAATCCTAAATGGTTGCTCACACTGCGCACTTGAAGGTGCTTTACAAACACCCATGGATGCGTTAAATCTCTGGCTCCACCTACAGCTGGCAGGAGAAAATCTCCCCCGCCACTCCAGAAGGTTTCCTTGCGCTGTTCCTTGCTGTGCTGCTCCCCGACTGGGCTGTACTTCAATGCTGAACCCTCAGCAGGAGCAGCTGTTGGACAACTCTTGCCTGGACGGAGAGCAAAGCAGCCCCCGCTCTCGTCTCCTGAAGTCTCCAGCCACACAGCAGCTCTTCCCATCTCCACTGTATTTTCCTACTCCTGGTTGATCACCGTTCCAGGTTGGAGGACAGAGACAGGTTCTTGGCTGCTCTGCTCCATGCACACCACCAGCACACGTGTTACCAGATCAGGAAGCAATGGCCTCCCCCAGGGCACCTATGTACTCTTCCTACATTTTATGAAGAACTGAAGAGCTAACGGAGCTGAAAGCAAAAAGGAGAGGAGCCCATAGGGAAAGCTACAGTGAATGAGAAGATTTACACCGACACTTAACCAGGAATCAAAGTTTTGATGATAATTTCACCATTCTTTTCTGGTTTTATGGTGCTTAAAGCCATCCTCCCATTTTTCTTGAGATCTTCGATCCAGCTGGACTGGGAAGCTATGGCAGGTCTATGCCATATGGTGCACCACTTCCAGCGAGCTAGAAAGAATGACCCTGCACTAAGTAATACAGAAAACAACAGGAGATTCAGGGATAAAGCAGGAACCCCATACACGCTCTTCACATGCTGACGGGTTTAGAAAAGCATCTCTTATGCAGGGCAAAGCAGTGCTCTGCTGTGAAGAGCTAACCGAGTGCAAAGTACTCTTGGACAAACTCAGGTACTCTGTAGCCCTCACTAGGCTGCTGGCTGTCCCATGAAGGTGCTTGAGCACCAAGATGTTGTGCTGTCAAATGCCAGAGAGCTTGAGGGGGTCTGACTCCCAGCAGGAGCTGGGTCCTCATGGAAACACACAGATGGGCTGTCCCTGACCTCTCCACTCTAGTGGAGCCTGTGTCCAAGCAAGGCAGATTCCCTGCCCCCAACTATGGAAAAATTCCCTTGAACAGTGTTAGCTTTTCTGTTTCAAAATGTTCCATCTGAAGGTTTTTTTGCCCAGGCCTGAAGCACTGACAGACGCAACAGCTCCAGGAACAGGAAAATGACCTTCATCTTCAGCACCATCCTCATGCTGGGCAGCTTCTCAGAGGCACTGAGCAAACCCAGCCGCCCCTCGGCCATGCACGTGCTGCTTGGAGCCATTGCAGAGATAACACTGACACTGCACCCGAACAGTGTGTTCCTGCTGGGTCTGGCATGGAGAATCAGGAAGAAGGGGGGAAACTCCCTGCCACCAACAGTGCCCAGAGGGACAAAGCAGGAGGCTCTGAAGAGTGATGCAGAGCCCAAACCAGTGCTTTTGGCACTCTTGGGTGCACCCTTCCTTGTTCCATGGGCTTGGTCTTGTTTGGTTTGCACAAGTCATCTGCACTGCATCCCTAAGTATTCATTTGCTGGGGGATAAATCTCCGTTCCCTAGATGATTTTTCCTCAGGTATGTTGTTCTACAGCAGTGCTCTCTGCACTTTTTGATCACACAACTCTAGCAGTAAAGAACTTTTGAGTTCTCCCATGCCTTGAGCACCTCCAATACACATCTGTATTTATAAATGCTGTGGTTTGACCTGGCAGGTGGCTCAGCACCACTCAGTCGTTCACTCATTGCCCCCCTTCCCAGTGAGATGGGCAGAGAATAAAAAGCAACAACAAAGTAGAACTTGTAGGTTGAGATAAAACTATTTACTAAGATAGAGAAAAGGAAAATACTTATGATTATATATAGATGTGAATGTCTATAACAAGTGATGCACAAGCAATTGCTCACCACCCCCAACCAGTGCCCAGCTACCCCCCAAGCAGAAAAAGAGAGTGAGATGAACTTCCCCCCTTCAGAACTCCTTCCACTTGATGCCATATGGTATGGAATGTCCCTCTGGTCAGTTTCAGTCAGCTGTCCTAATTCTGTTCCCTCCCAGCTCCTTGGGCCCTTTGCTGTGAATGGCCTTGGCTCTGTATAACACTGCTGAGCAGCAGCTATAAACATCAGAGTGTAATCAACACGGTTTTTCTCCTAGAACCAAAACTCACAGAATCACAGAATCGTAGGGGTTGGAAGGGACCTCCAGAGTTCATCGAGTCCAACCCCCCTGCCCAAGCAGGTTCCCTACACCAGGTCGCACAGGTGGGCGTCCAGGCGGGTCTTGAATATCTCCAGAGAAGGAGACTCCACAGCCTCCCTGTGCAGCCTGTTCCAGTGCTCCGTCACCTCACTGTAAAGAAGTTCTTGCACACACTGGTGCAGAACTTTCTATGCTCCAGTTTCTGGCCGTTTCCCCTTGTCCTGTCTCCACACACTGCTGAAAAGAGTCTGGCCTGGCCACTTTGCCCCCCACACCTTAGATATTTATAGACCTGGTTCAGGTCCCCTCTCAGTCTTCTTTTCTCAAGGCTAAACAGACCCAGTTCACATAGCCATTCTTCATAGGGGAGATGCTCCAGGCCCTTCACCACCTTTGTGGCCCTCCGCTGGACTCTTTCCAAGAGATCCCTGTCTTTTTTGTACTGGGGAGCCCAGAACTGGACAAAACTCAGCATCAGACCAGACACTCTGAAGAAAACAATTCCATCCCAGCTGAAACTGAGACAATATCCACCCCTTATTTCATACCATTTACATCATGCTCAGGTCTCACAATTTCTACACATCCTAATTACCATCACCTACCTTGCTTTTTGATATATATACACATATTATTCCCATATATGGGCCTTTAATGTAAATTGTCCATGGTATTCATTCACAACTTTGGGATACTGCATGCAGAAGCTAGTTCTGGTTCCATTGGAGTTCATTCTTCTTTAACCTGGGTAGTTCCTACTGTACTGCTGTTAACAAGACATATAACGACCATAATAATGATGACATGCAGTGTTATGTACTAATTTAACATCATACAATTTAAATTATTGGCTGTTCTCACCCAGCATCAAATCACCTTGAGGTACACAATGGACATCCCCATTGTTCCACATTACCCACCACGTGCACTCATTGAACAAAAGCAATCCCATGAGTAAGCTTGCCTTTGCCCTAGGCAGGAATGACCCCGACTGTCTTGCCCAGCATGTTCTTTATGTGCAGCACCAGGATTTATCTCCTTCTACAGTATGCAGGAGGTTTGATTGGGCAGGACCAGCTCGATTGGCAGATCCCCGAGTATTGACTAACCAGGCGGCTTTTGCTGAATGTGTGTCCCAGTGTTTGAATGTCCCAGCACCCATTGCTCTCAGTGTAGTCTTTAACAGTCCATTGTACTGTTCTATTTTTCCAGGGGCTGTGTGTGACAGGGGATGTGATACACCCACTCAATGTCATGCCGTTTGGCCCAGGTGGTTATGAGATTGTTTCAGAAATAAGTCCCATTGCCTGACTCAATTCTTTCTGGGGTGCCAAGTCACCACAAGAAGACCCAGCATAGCGTTTTGGGCACGGGGCACAGGATATGTTTCCAGACATCTGGTGGTTTCTTCCACCATTGTAAGCACATGGTGTTTGCCATATCAAGTTTGTGGGAGTGTGATATAATCCACCTGTCAAGCCTCTCCATATTTATATTTCAGCCTTCATCCTCCATACCAAAGAGGTTTTATCCACTTGGCTCTTTTAATTACAGCACATTTCACATTCATGGGTAACCTGTGCAATAGCATCCATAGTAAAGTCCACGCCTTGATCCCGAGCCCACCTATAGGTGGGTGGTGGTGCATCTCTTCCTTGATGGCCTGAAGCATCATGGGCCCACCAAGCTAGAAATAGCTCACCCTTACGTTACCAGTCCAGATCTACCTGAGCCACTTCAATCCTAGCGGCCCAATCCACCTGCTGGTTGTTTTGATGTTCTTCAGTGGAATGACTCTTGTACGTCAGCAATGACTAAGGCCAGTTGGATGCCTTTTGCTTCTGTAGATTGGCTCAATTCACCCCTTCCTTCAGTAGCATCTGCAACTCATCATTTGGGATTCCATACAGCCTTCCATCTATGATGCTTTCCCACAGTGTGGGACCCATCAATGAACAGGGCATATTGTTTCTCATTTTCTCACAGTTTATTATATAGTGGAACCTCTTCGGCATGTGTCACCTCCTCTTCTGGCAATATTCCAAAATCTTTGCCTTTGGGTCGGTTCAGAATCACTTCTAGGATTCCTAGATGACTGGGATTCCCTATTTGAGCCCACTGTGTGATCAGTGCAACTCACTTACTCCACGTAGCACCAGTTGCATGATGTGTAAGGGGACCATCCCTCTGAACATCCAGCACAGCACAGGCAGTTGAAGCACCAAGAAGAGCTGTGCTTCAGTACCAACCACTTCCAAAGCAGTTTGGACCCCTTCATATGCTGCCAATATCTCTTCTTTAGCTGGAGTACAGCGGGCTTCACGTCCTCTGTGTGCTCAATTCCAAAATCCTAGAGGTTGTCCTTGAGTCTCCCCTGGGACTTTCTGCCAGAGGCTCCAAGAGGGGCCATTCTCCCTGGCTGCAGCTTTTTACACCTTGTCCTGTCTGGCCTGGCCAAAGGCCTACTGCCTGATCTCCTATTTAACTTGTTCAAATGCTGTTGTTGCTCAGGGCCCCACATGAAATCATTCTTCTGAGTCTCTTGATAGAAAGGGTTTACAATCAGACTGTAATCCAGAATATGCATTCTCTAGAAACCCACAACACTTAAGAAAGCTCGTGTTTCCTTTTTGCTAGTTGGTGGAGACATAGCAGTTGTCTTATCTATCACACCCATGGGGATCTGACAATGTCCATCTTGCCATTTTATTCCAAAGAACTGGATCTCCTGTACAGGTCCCTTGACCTTACTTTGCTTTATGGGAAAACCAGCTTTTAGAAGGATTTGAATTATTTTCTTCTCTTTCTGAAGGGAAGAACAACTTCTGCTGTGTTGCCCCACATGATGATGTCATCAGTGTATTGCAGGTTCAGGAGCTTCCCCCTGTTCCAGTGCAGTCTGGATCAGCCCATGACAAATGGGGAAGCTGTGTTTCCACCCCTAGAGCAGTCAATTCCAGGTGTGCTGCACACCCCAAGTACAAGCAAACTGTGGCCTGCACACTGCTGCCAAAGGGATTGAGAAAAACACATTAGCTATGTCAGCTGTGGCATACCACTTGGCTGCCTTTGACTCTAGTTCATACTGGAGTTCTAGCGTGTCTGGCACAGCAGCACTTAGCAGTGGTATGTCTTCATTAAGGCCGCCATAGCCCACTGTCAGCCTCCACTCTCCACTGGACTTTCTCACTGGCCATATGGGACTACTGAGGGGTGAGCAAGTCTTGCTGATTATTCCTTGGTTCTCCAGTGGGTGAATCAACTGATGAGTGGAAATTAGAGGGCCCCAGCTGGTGCAGTATTAGGAGCTGGGTGGTTTCTGTCTCTCCCCTTTTTTGTGACAGCCCCACACCATCTTAACCTTCTTCTCCAAACTTATAAGTTTCTCTCTTTGCTAAACATTCTAACTTTCATAGGCATTTTTTCATCTTGCTATAGGGGCAACTGATACTGGCACTGGTTGGTTCTCTAGCTGAACTGTGGGGCTTGTCACAGGGATTAGAGTGACCACAGGGCTGGTTGTGAAAGTCGTGGCACCTGCAGGGCCCTTCAGAATAATTGCAGGGTCTGTCAAAAAAGTCACAGCAGCTGTAGGACATATTGTGGGAGTTGGAGCAGCCACAGAGCCCATTGCAGGAGCTGGAGCAACCACAGGGCTCATTGAAGGTGTTGGAGTGACCATAGGGTTTGTCGCAATGCTTGGAGCAGCCACAGGGCCTGTAGCAGGAGCTGGATGAACTGCAGGACCTGTCACGGAGTTTGGAGCAGCCACAAGGTTTGTCACAGGAACTGCAGGGTCCGCTGCATTGTCATCAGATCCAGAAGTATTCTCTTCCCCTTGAGAATGGTGTTGAGCAGAGCTTGGTAGACACAGGCCAGGCCCCAGCACATGGCAGTGACTTGTGCCTCTTTAGCATTGCCAGGCCAACAGCAGACCTTTTCCAAATATTCTACTAGTTTTTCAGGATTCTACACTTGTTCAGTGGTGAAGTTCCAAACCACTGGGGGTGCTCACTGCTCACCTGCCTACCCCATTCCACACTCCCTGCCACTCAGAAATATCCCACCTCTGGGCAGATTCCTGGGTGATATTCATAATAACTGTTTAATCTTGAACGTAACCTGAAACATATCCACAACACATAGTAACAGGAGCATCCTGCTCGGGTATTCCAAATTCTCAAGAGCTGTTGTAAGTGGCTCTTGAGCTCTAGGGAAAAAAAGGAAAAGTGAAAGGGAGGCTGAGGGACTGCGGGGAAGGGTCCTCTCCTATCTCCTCCACAGCTGGGCTCTCCAACGAGACAAAGCAAAGGGTGTAATTACTAATGGCATCAACAATATGGCTTCCAAAGTCCAATGATAACTGGGTGTCGAATATGCACAAAACATTAGTTTCCTGGCTGCCAGTTTTATCATGATAGAAGCCAACCATGCAGCATAGCAAAATAAAAACCTTCATCCAACCCCCAGAGATAACAAAGAACACAGGGAAACCTCCAGCAAGCAAGGTGCTACACAATATAGTCCCATGAGAAGACTCTCAAAGAGCTCCATAAATAGGGAAAAAATCAACACAGTGATCAGCAACTATCAAACTACCACAACACCTTGTGTTAACACGCTCCGGTCAGATCTGCTGTTATCTCAACCCTTCATGGCCCACACTGGGCACCAAATGGACTGCTGTGGTCCCAGAGGATAAATCTCGGCAGGATAAATCACACCATACCAAACACTGAAGAAAACAATTCCATCCTACCTGAAACCAAGGCAATAAATTACATACATGTGCTGCTACTGCATATTATAAAACATATTAAAAATAGAAATTTAAGAAGGATGAGATAAAGATGATGTTTTAAAACAGTATTAAAATATTTTATTTATTGATGGTACAAGAAATATTTTCTTCCCACCCCCCAGTGGACAGTCTTGCCACACCCACTGGTGTGCACAACCCGACATATGAGACCACTGTTATAGAGAAAGCAAGTAAATCTTGTAAAAGGGAAATGTTTTTTATCTCTAGTGACTCTGCTGCTCTTTATGTTAAGCTCTATTTGTCCATTCCTTTCATACTGCCAAAGGAGCAGCCAATTTTGTAGCTGTCTTGCAAACTGGGTTCCCAAATTGGCTCTGTCTTTATGATATGCTATGGGAGTGTGAGCCGCAGCCTCAGTTCAGCTGGATAAATCATGCTGAGTTCCTACTGGGAAACACTTCTTTCCACCACAGAGGAGGGGCTGTCTCCAATCACAGGAAACCAGATCCCACAATTTCTGCTGAATAGGAGCCTCTCAGAGCATTCCTTGCAAAGACACCACAGCTCAGCATTCGGCTGAGGTCCAAGAAGGATGTGTTTCACTGCGCCTATAGGCGTATCTTCTTGTATACACTGAGATGCACTTGCAGTGTCTTTTCACTTCCCTTTATCTGTGACCACCAAACAATGCCTTCCCAGCTCTGTATGATGCCAAAGGCCCCGTGTGCTCTTTCTGAAAGCACGGCATGAGCCAGAATAATCTGCTCTCCCCAGGCATGCTCAGGTGCCACCTACACTGGGTTGGCTTTGATTCCTGAAACTACAAAGATCAATCCCATGACAATGGTTTTCCTACTTATCCATATTTTATTGCATTAAGAGAAGGATTTCCAGCTCTGCAAGTCCAGCCCAGACAAGATTATCCACCACTTAGCAGGAGATGCTTACAGTACAGCATTACTGCTGCACTTTGTGTTGTTTCACCTCAGAAAGAGCTTTGCTCAGGAATAAAAGCTCTTTCCAGAAAGCCTGACAAAGCCTCAGTGCAGATAAATGATTAATAATAATAAAAAAAAACAAGTCTTACCAAGGGCACTGTCACAACAAAGGCACCTCGTGGACATTCAGTACAACTTCTTTACCTGGACAATCCCTATTTCTTAGGAAAACAGCTCCCAGAATTATTTATTGGGAAACCTGTGGCCAAGGCATAGCAGTTTTATGGATCTGCTCCTGGTCTACCCACATCCCCAGAGTTCACCCTTCTGCCTGTCACTGGTCTGAGGGTCCCAGCTTCCCCATCACGCTGGGTCACCTGCTGTGTGGTGAGGGCAGAGGTTGCTCTGCCCTTGGGAGATCTCAGTGATACCCCTGCACAAGGCTTTCCTGATGGCCGCCTGGAACTCATTGTTTCTTAAGCTGTAGATGATGGGGTTCAGCATGGGGGTTACAGTGGCGTACAGCAGGGCGAGGATCTTGTCCATCTCCTTGGAGCTGCTGGATTGAGGTACCAGGTACGTAACAGCCCCAGCGCCAAAGAACAGGGACACCACGGTCAGGTGGGAGGTGCAGGTGGCAAAGGCCTTCTGCCTCCCTGCTCCCTTCTGCAGCACAGCCTGGAGGATGTGAACGTATGATGTGAGAGTAAGGAGGAAAGAGCCCACGGCAATAGTCGCAGCCAAAGCATGTGAGACAGCCTTGTTGAGAAGAGTGTTAGGGCTGCAGGACACTTCCAGCAAGAAGGGGATCTCACAGAACAAATGGTTGATCACATTGGACCCACAGAAGTGTAAGTGGGCTGTGAGGAGGGCCTGGATCAGAGATGAGAAGGAGCCACTCAGCCATGAGACAGCCACTAGGCAGCGGCAGATCCTCTTGCTCATGAGTGCTGTGTAGTGGAGGGGGCGGCAGATGGCCAGGTAACGATCGTAGGCCATGGCAGCCAGGAGAACACACTCAGAGCCCCCAAAGCAAAGAAAGAAGTAGATCTGTGTGACGCAGCCCACCAAGGAAATGGTCTTCTGTGGCAAGAAGGAGTCTCTGAGGATCTTAGGGAGCGTGACGGAGGAGTAGCAGATGTCCAGGAAGGAGAGGTGGCTCAGGAAGTAGTACATGGGGGACTGCAGGTGAGCGTCCAGCCAGACCAGGGTCATTACGAGCAGGTTCCCCAGCACAGTCACCAGGTAAATGAGAGAGAAGACCGTGCAGAGGGATACCTGTGCTTTGTAGGCAGTGGAAAACCCCAAGAGAAGAAATGAGATGGGGCTGCTGAGATTTCCTCTCTGCAGGGACTCGGGGTTCATCTGCGGGGAGAGAAAGAAGAGATACAGGACAGGCAGAAGGAGGTGAAAGCTTAGCCCTGCCATGGGACATCTCCAGCCCTCTGTTCTTCTGTGTCGTGGGCTGAAGCTGTGCCACAGTCTCTGGCAATCCTTACATCTCACAGCTGGCTCAAAGGGCTCTGAGATGGGAGAAGTCTGAGGGGGCAGGTGGTGAGCCTCAGCCCACGGGGTTTCAATCCTCAAGTCAACACCACAGGACACCACGCATGCATTCCCATGCATGTTCCCACTGCCGCACAGCTTTTTCAGCTGGCACAGGGGCTGCTCTCTGGCCACTTACCCTAAGGGTTGCCAGCAGGCTTAGGTAGAAGCCAGACAGACCTGGCCAAAATGGCTCCAGCTCTTCAGGCAATGGCTTGAAGAACTCATGGCAAAGCCATGCAAGCCAGCAAAAAAGCCAGCAAAGCCACCTCCCCATGTCACCTTCTGAGTTGAGACAGGACCTGCTGTTGAACGAGGCAAAACTCTGCATTGCCCAAGTAACACCAGGAAGCAGGGATCTCACACTGTGGTCAGGAACTGTTAAACAATGGAAAACAGAAGCAGCGCCCACCACGCTGGGGACGTGATCAACTATGTGGTAATTCAGGGATGGGCTGTACATTTGTCCTGGTGCCCAGCAAATGGGGTAGATGTGTAACTGGGGAGGGGGGGAGGAGCTGACAGCCCATGGTTCAATCTCATGAGCAAGTGTGTGGGGCCTGCAGAACTGGGAACCTCCAAGAACACACTCCTCCCAGTGCATGGAGGCATTCTGGCAGGAGAGGAGAAGCCTTTCAGGATCCAGTCTGGGAGAAGTGACACATCAGGCTTTGAACCACGAAGGGACTGGAGGCTGAAGGAGAGGCGTACACTCCCCTGCTCACTACGGTATGTGCTGGTAAACAAGAGCATGACCACAGAGGGGAGAGACAGAGGAGAGAGAAGCACCTGGAGAGATAATGGCAGCTGGGAAAGCAGCACAGCTAAACAAAAGGCTCATCTCTGGCTTGGGAAGAGCAGATCATCCATAGGAAATAACACAAATGGTTGTGGCTTCAGGCAAAGCCAACATGGAGGAACTCAAACTACTACACGAAGTGTCCCATAACAGCAGATATTCCTGGAGGTCAGAGAAATAGATGCTGTAACCAGAGCAGACAGTGAAGAATCACAGAATCGTAGAATGGCTGGAGTTGGAAGGAACATCAAAGATCATCTAATTCTAGGAGGAGAGTGCAAGAAAGGGAGATGGGGAAGGGGAGCACAGCACAACACATTGAAAGACACTGGGTCCAAAAGACTTCCTGGGTCCAAAATCATCTTGGGAAGGAGGGGAAGGAAGATCTGCCCAGACCCCTCAGCCAGACTGCAGCAAGCCTCGGGAGAGAAATTCTGTCAGGAAGAGTAACTCTTTGGAGTGGGGAGGCTATAAATCACTGCCTGGTCTATAAGAGGCATTCCAAATATCCTTGGATGTGTCATCTCACACGTTTTTACCAGGTCACAGCATGAAGTGAGCTGATGGGGTTTTTGTTCTTGTTCCTGAAAAACAGGCTGCTTATAGAAAAGCTATTTGTAGAAAATAACTTCAGCTAGAGTAAGCATGAGTCAATGTCCTTTTGTGTAAATGGGAAGATCAATAATAGCAGAATGGTGGCTGTGTCAGTGATCATGCACAAGTCAGGAAAGCAAGTTATTGCAGCTGGACAGATTTGGGAATTCAAGCACGCAAACGTAGAAAATGGATGACACTTTGTGAAGCCAAAGGTGAAACCTGTCTAAAACTCCCTCCTCAGCTTGAGGGAGAAGCTGGCAGAGCAGAGCAGTTGGACAAGGTGACCTTCAGAGGTTCCTTCCAACTTCAACCATTCTGTGATTCAAGCAAGCAAGCAGCATACGTACACTGAGGACAATGTTTGGAACAAGTGGAATGCCTGCAAGGAAAGAAAAGAAAAAGCCCTAAGAAAAGCTGCCATTGAAAGATGAAGGAGTACAGGGAGATAATGAAAAGCAGAGCCCAACAGGGAGGAGGCTGCTGCATGGGGAGCAGAGCCCTATGCCAGAGCACACTGCTGTGGGTGAACCTGGCACAGACAAGCCTGTGTCAGCTAGCAGCTTAAACTCAATTTCAGAAATGTCTTGAACCCAGCAATCACCTCAGTTCTAATGCACCAAGGCTTGGACAAGGAACCCAGGGTAAAGGCAGGAGGGGATTTGGTTCCTAAATCTATGACCATTTAGAACTTTTCCCTTTACCTAAAATAAAACTGCTCCAACTGTAAGTAGATGTCCACAGAGCCTTTTGTGTCAGTTTAATAATGTGGAGGCGGAAAACCACATGCCTGGTTCCCCTGGAAGACGGCTCACAGACAAACCCAGTACCCACTCCAGTCCCTCCCTGCACTCCATGGCTCTCTGCTTCCCTGCACCTGGGGATGTACCCAGACTGCAGTCTCCCCATGAACCAGTTGCTTCAGTGGGGGGTGCTGAGCCAGAGCAGGTTGCATGTGTCCCCTGCCAGCCCTGAGAGGGAAGGAGGAAATGTCAAAGGTGTTGAGCAAATGGTATACAAGTGGCACCTTCATTTCATTTTCCAGTAACTATACAGGTTTGCAATTAAATCTGCAGTCATTGGAAGTGTCTGTTTGCCTTTCTGCTAATTAAATTGCTTTTGATTTGCTATCTAACCTAATATGAGACAGGCGAGCTAAGATAGAGTGGGGAGCAGCAGATCAGCGCTCTTCTTCACAAAACACATGCCTACACCGTGGTCTCAATAGATTTGCAGAGCCACATCATGGCAAGGCTGGGAGCAGATGGCAAATGCAGCAACACGCAAGCAAAATGCCTACTCCTGCACAGAGCAGTGTTTGCAGAAAGGGTAGGTTTCCTCTGGTGCTACAAGCAGGCAAGCTGTGGGTGGGTGAACTTTGAGACGTGTCCCAGGCCACTGGGTATTCAACAAGCTGCCAAGTAGCACTGCAAAGATACGTATCTGCTAGTTCTGGTCTTGCAGGACCATGCTTGGGGCAAACTCCTTCCCTCCTTGACCGGTTCTGTCATTGAGCACTTGCCCTGCTTGTTGGCTCAGGGGACACCTGATCATAGGATCATAGAATCGTAGAATTGCTCAGGTTGGAAAAGATGTTAAAGATCAAGTCCAACTGCAACCTAACCATACTACCCTAACTCTTAACAATTCTCCACTAAATGATGTCCCTGAGCACCACATCCAGACAGTTTTTAAACACATCCAGGGATGACCCAGTGCCCGCACAGCTTACCTGGAGTCGATGCTTCCTCTCTTCACACCAGGTGCATCTGGCAGCACCAGCAGTTTGGGACAGCAGCGTGAATTCAATATACCCCTCGGAGGCACGTGGGAAAAGATCCCCTGCTACAGCAGGCGTGTAATTGCTCAGGCACAACCACTTATGCAGTGTGGTTTGGAATGCTGTGGGAGCACACAGCAAGTAAAGGCAACAGAGTCCAGAGGATGCTGTATCAGCACCCCTGTGAAGACAGAGGCTGGGACTGGGGCTGTTCTGAAGCTTCCTGAGCATCTTGGCAGCTGCAGACACTCAGTGCTGATCCCACTGTGGGACTGGGGTAATGCTGCAGGCTCTGCAGCCCTGCTGTCTCAGAGACACCCATGAGAAAGAGCCTGAGTCTGGGAATATGTCAGAATTAGGGTTTTCTGCCTGCACTTTCCCAGCTTGTTTTCCTCATTTTTGTGACCAAGAATAGCTTTCTTTGATAACCTTGGTTTCTTCTAGACAACTGGTCTGGATTGAAGAGTGACTTATGGGGCTCCAGCAAGTGCAAGGTGCACTGCTCCTCTGCTTCCAGAAGCTGCTCAGAAACCTTTCACCTCCGAGCAGTTTGGGACTATGGGAAGAAGGCTTCCCCCACACCAGTCTGCAAAGGCCAGAACGGGGCCTGAGAGCATTCCCATCTCTGTGGCAGGGAAGTGATGGTGCAGCTGGGCAGAAACAGGAGGCTCCCTCCCTAGCATGGAGCTCCTTTGGACTCAGCCCCTCTTCCTACTGTCAGCACATCCCTCAGTTTCACCCCACACAAGTGTATTTTGCAGCTGAAGCCTCCCTTCCTCTGCCTCCCCATGACAGCCTCAGCCCTCCCCTGCTCTGCCAACAGGCATCTGGGAAGGCCGAAGGGCAGGGAGCCAGGTGTGAGGGGTGGGCCTTTTTTCTGGTGTTGATCACAAGTCTAATTAATTATGGGATGGCCAGTAATTAACACATAATCTCTTAGGTGCTCTGCTAGTGGTGTCTGGCTGGATTCTTGGTTATTAGTGTCATTTCTTGGCCTGGGGAGCATCAGGATTTCTGCTGGAAGGTCCTCAGGGCCTCTGGTCCTGTCAGACCAGGCTGTCAGACCAGGATCTGCCAGGACCTGCCTGTTCAGTTTGGGCACCTTCAAGGATAGGGATCCTAACACACTTTTGGAGACCTGCTCCAGTGTGGGACCATCTTCATTATGAAGAACCATTTCCTTTTGTTTAACAGAGATTTTCCATGTTGCAACTTGTGTCTGTTGCTTTTTGCCTTGCCGTGCTGTTCCCCCAGGCAGAGCCTGCCTGCACCTTCTCCATGTCCTCCCTTTGGGCAGTTGGAGATAGCAGTCAGATGTCTCCTCTTCTCTTCTGAAGGCCTCTCATCAGACATGCTGTGCTGCAGGCCCTGACCAGCTTAATGCCTCCCTCTCCATCCCTCCCCCCCATCCTCACTGCATTAGACAGGGCCTTTCCTGCACTGTAGAGCCCCATAGTGGGCCCTTCTCTCCAGGGGCACTTCCACAAGTGCTCCTTGAGCTGTAGCCACCCTTCATTAACCCAGACCAGGCTGCACTGGTTGCCTGCTGCCTGCTGCACAGCTTGTTGCCCACTGGCTGTACAGCTCTGTGGCATGGGGTTAACCTCCCCAGGGGCAAGATTTTGCAGGAGCTTTGGCTGAACATCAGGGGTTTGTGCTTCCCTGTTTCTGTGGGCCACCGAGGCCTCTCTCAATGGCAGCCCTGTCTGCCAGCACAACCCAGAGCTTTGCTGTCCCCAAGAGGCACATTGTCACTGATACTGGGCACTGTAGGACTGACACATCTCCATGCACGTCAGGGGATGCTGGCGCTGACAGCTTGGGAAGTCCCCAGCTGTGTTGTTTCATACCTTCAGGCCACCAGACATATCCCATTGGCTGTGTTGAGTCAGCCAGTCATAGAGCCAAAGCATTAAACCACATCCTGTTGTGATCCAAGTTGAAAATAGCCACATGCCTTCAACAGAACCTCTGGAGGAAGCAGGAATGCCCAAAGCCTGTTGCGTCCCCAGTGCCAGTGTCTCATGAAGTTATGGCCCAAAGGGCACCTTGCTGCCCCAGCAGCAGTCAGGTCTCAGTTGGTGTCATTAAAAGTTTCTGAACTTCTGCAGCCTCAACTTCTAAAAAAGCTCTAAGGGGCTCGTTGTGCCACTGCAGTGCCTGGAGACAGGAGCTATATTTGCCCCTTCACAAACTTGGGAACAAAAACTGTTCATTCCTCTTTGGGGCTCAGACTCAGCACAGAGGTGTTGATAGGCAGTAATTGGCAATTTAAGTGTAACTCACTCCTGACCCAGGAGAGTTCAGGTGGATTGTGCCTGCGCTGCAGAGCCATTGCCCACTGGCACAGGTCCCCACAGGGAACAGATCCCAAGACAGATGGGCTGAGGGATGGCTCAGGTGGGCTGGCACAAGCCAGGTCCCATGTTCAGTGGCACCTGCGGAAGCCCATGGTCTCACCCCATGTAATCCAAGATGGATGGATGAGATCCAACTCCTGCTGCAATGACCATACCACCAGCTGCAGACGGTGATGCCCAGCGCACACAATGGGGCATCCATGAGGTTTTAACACGCGGTTGCTTTGGCTGGTTGGATATGCACCCATAAAGCATGGTGCAGAGGTTTTAGGGCTCACACGTGGGATGGCTGAGAGCCTACAGGTTATGAGCCTCTGGCAGGACTTGGTTCATGGGGTTGAAATCAAAAGGCTGTTCTCATTACAGCCAGTGCTGTGCTTAGAGACAGAGATGCTCCAATACTGTCATATTTTATTTTTAAGTGGGGAAAAAAAAAGTCAGGAGGATTAAATACCACATATGGCACAGAGATTGTTTAGAAAGTCCAGCTTAGTGCTTTACTCTGAGTGCTTAAGTTGATATTAGGAAATACAAACCCTAAACAATGTTATAAAAGGAAAACAGAATGATTAAATCAGTTTAAAGAAGCTGATCAAAAATAAGATAGATGCTCTTAAATTTACTGAAGTTACATCCATGTGAAGGCAGTAGAATGAGCCCTGTTAAGTTTACTAGCAGTAAAAGAAGGCAAGCAATGAAGATACCAGAATTTGGCCACTTTCTCTGAGGGATAACATCTGCACTTACAGACATCCTCTTCTTCAAAAGTTCCAGGACCAGGAATTGAACGTCAGAATCTGTTTGAGCAGGAGCTGGTCAAATTCAGACTGAACATTCAAGGAAAAAAATCTGATGGAAAAGCAAAAAAAAAAAAAACAAACAAAAACCACTGCAACTGCCTTAGCTGAGAAGAAGCTTTGTTGGATAACCAGCCTAGAAGGTCCCTTTTACAAACACTTGAGAGGCTCTGTCCTGCCAAAAGAGAGGTGCAAGACAGTAGTTAAACAGAGGAGATGGCATTTCCAGTCTAAATAAACTAAGTATGAAACTCAAACTTCTCACTGTATCATGTCATCTGCTGCTTAGGCTCATCCTTGATAGCTCTAATTTTCATCAGAAAGCTACAGGAAGCAAATATTATGCTGGATTTTGAAGAGGTTGTCAGCGGTAAAGAGACAACATACAAGCCAATGCACTTTGCAGAGCAGGCAGGTGCTTGCAAGAGATGTAACTAATGGGAGAATTGGTTGATGCATGGACGAACTATGTCACAAGGCAGGCAAAATCCAACTTTTGCACAGGAAAGTCACACCTCAAAAATAGGGTTTGTGGAGGAGTCAACAAGATATGAATGTTGGATATTATCTAGTAATCTTGGAAGGGTATTAAAGCTTGCAGAGGACACTCTGCCACTGATAGGGAAGAAGATCCTCGCTTGGCTGAGAGAGAGAAAAAAACTCAGTCGGTTTTCCCAGGGTATGAAGATCATTCACATCACAAGCAAGCACTGCAGCCCTTGACTGTGAAGTCTCCAAAAGAGCTTCTCACAAATACAGGGTTCAGTGCCTCCCAGCTGCTAAGGACCTCCCTTGCCTGATCACCACTCCGCTCTCTCCCCTGCAAGCCTTCCCTACCAGCTAGGTGCCTGGTCTGTGCTCAGCTGCACCCATCTGCTCTTCACTGCAGGATGCTGCCAGCATCCTCAACAGTCTTGAAAGGTGGGCCCAGGTGAATCTAATGAGGTTCAACACCGCAAAGTGCAAGGTTTTGCACTTAGGCCGGAGGAATTCTGGGCATATATATAGACTGGAAGGAGCAGTCCTTGAGAGCAGTCCTGCAGAGGACCTAGGGGGTCCTGGTGGATGAAAAACTGAACGTGAGCCAGCAGTGTGCTCTTGCAGCTTGGAAAGCAAGTGGTATCCTGGGCTCCATCAGAAGAGGGGTGGCCAGCAGGGACAGGGAGGTGATTGTCCCTCTCTACTCTGCCCTTGTGAAGCCCCATCTGCAGTACTGTGTCCTGGGCTGGAGCCCCCAATACAAGAAAGAAGCTGCTGGAGAGGGTCCAGAGGAGGGCCACTAAGATGATCAGAGGGCTGGAGCACCTCCCCTACGAAGACAGGCTGAGGGAGCTGGGCTTGTTCAGTCTAGAGAAGAGAAGGCTGTGGGGTGACCTCATTGCAGCCTTCTGGTGCCTCAAGGGAGCCTATAAACAGGAGGGGAGTCAACTGTTTGAAAGGGTAGATAACAGCAGGACAAGGGGAAATGGTTTGAAGTTGAAGGAGGGAAGATTTATGTTGGATATCAGGGGGAAATTCTTTACTATGAGAGTGGTGAGGTGCTGGAACAGCTGCCCAGAGAGGCTGTGGGTGCCCCGTCCATCCCCAGAGGTGTTCAAGGCCAGGTTGGATGGGGCCCTGGGCAGCCTGGTCTAGTATTAAATGTGGAGGTTGGTGGCCCTGCCTGCGGCGGGAGTGTTGGATATTCATGATCCTTGAGGTCCCTTCCAACCCGGGCCATCCTGTGATTCTGTGATTCTGTGAAACCCTTTGGACAAATTCATGGGTGAAAGTCCCTTGGAAATCACTGACTATACCATGACATCTGGACATGCTTGCTGGGAGGTTCAAGAACTGCAGATACCAGCTCCTTTCTTCTTGTCCCGTTTGTTCCTCCTTGCCCTCTATCTACTAATATCAGAAGGCACAGTCTGCAAGGGGACATGCAGTGCAACATGGCACAGCAGCCTCTGTGGGTCACACCCAGGCAGGGCAGGAGCTGTGCCCTGGCACCCAGCACCCCGGCACCCAGACCCACAGCACCCTGCACTGGGTTCCCAGGATGGCACTTGGCTACCAAGAAGCACTGGGCTGGGGAATGTATTGTGGTGAAAGCTCCCTTGGTTTTGGGCGAACGCCAGCTACAGAGATAGGCTCAGTGTGGATGTGAGGCCTGCAGTAAGGACAGTTCCCCACTCTGCAGGAAGGGGTGTTGCACCCAGAAAAGGGTCAGAAACGATGGTGAAGCACAAACTGCTGTGCAGAGTTGCTCTGGGCAACCAGTTGGGCATGGGGAGAAAGCAGATGGGCTAAAGGAGTGGGGAATGCAAGTGGCAGAGAGGAATGATTTCACCACTGCCTGGCTGGGTGATGCCCACACATGGCAGGAAGAAAATATTTGGCTGGAACACAGTGTGGAGACACTGGGACTCCCTGTCACAGAGGGTGTTACTGGCAGCAGGATGTTGTGATCCACATCAACAAGTGTACTGAAAACAAGCCTTGAGGCAAAGCCACGTGTGGGCCCAGCATTCTCGGGAGCACAGCAGGCTCTGAGCTGTTCCTGTCCAGATTGAGCAGGAGAGCAAATTCCTGCTGGAAGCACTGGGCTTCTTCCCAAAGAAGGCTGAGGTGATGCCGGCTCTGGAAGTCCCAGTGGGCTCCCCTGCCCAGCCACTGTCGGGACCAGTCCAGCTCCCACTTCTGCTCAGCGCCAAGACTGGGAGGGGAAGTTTCTCAACCATATTTTCCCATCACAGTCCCTGTGATGGGGAAGGAGCAGCTGGGAAAATCCCGATGAGCTCAGTGCTGGACAGACCCTGCCAATGTCCTTGCCAGCAGAGAGCAGCAGGGAGGCAGATCCGCTGCGGTGAGCTCACTGCGGGACCACCCCTGGTTGTTTTCCTTCCATCCGCAAACCCCAGGAGGACAGCAGGCGGCAGCACCTGCCCAGACGCCCCAGATTCTCCCCAGACTGTTACACCAGGCTCTTGGGAAAGTTTGTTTATTTGGGCAAAAAGGAGGGACCATGTGCTGGTGAAGCGGGAGATGCCTCAGAGCCATGAAAGGGGTGGCAGAGCAGCAACCTGGAGCTTTGGCACATTAGTCTTGCTTTATCTGGGAAGCAGCATCCATCAGCCATCCTGTGGAAAACAGCCAGGAGAGGTGTGCTGAGTATTTGAGGTGGGAGGCCAACAGAGTGGGCAGGGCCCTCCTCTGCTCTCTGGGTTTCAGCCATCTCCAGGGATGAATTTCTAGCCTACCCCTACAACTAAATGTGCACTGCTGTCGTGGGGAAATGAATGCTAGGGCTGCCGAGCGGGCTGAGAGCCCGCATGTTTTGCATGGTGAGACACCAACCCCGATTTGCCAGCTTTACTGGTTCATTTCATTGCATTCCCTTTGGCAAGATCCAGTGTCCTGGCCCTTGCCACTGGATGAACTCAGCAGCCATTTCTCCACTGAGCAGGTTTTGGTTCGGGTGTCGCTGCCCACCATCAGGCAGCTGCATCTCCATTGCATCCCTGTGCTCCCCACTGCAGGGAAGCTCCAAAAGAATCCATCCTACCTGGATGTGTGCTCCAGCACATCTTCAAGCAACTCAGCCCCCAGAGTACTTTGAGGAACTCATGGTGGCCCCGTGTTAGGGTACCAAGGGGGAAATTTCCAGGTGAGGATACATTGCAAATACTGCATTGCACTGCAGCAACTCACCTACACTTCATCAACGCTGCATTCCTCTGTGAAAATAAAGAGAAAGGCTGAGTGCGGGGCTGTGGTCTTGCCAGTCCCATTTAGCACCCACAGTAGGAGGCAGACAACCCAGGAATGTGAGCAAGACAGGAGTCACGGTGTGCCAAGCCCCTCCATCACCTTCTGACTGCCCACACCACTAACCAGTCCCTGCCAGACTCCCTGTGGCTCTGAACACAGCACTTGGCCACACTCACCCTGGCTGGGCAGAATGGTGACCACCTCGTCCGTGTAGTTCCGCTCCCTAGCAAGCTTCCTGAAGATCGCCACGGCTGCGGGGCTCACCTCACGGCTTCTGCCTGAAGGCAAGGAAGGAGTTAGCTGCTGGCTGGGTGGGCAGATGATGCCCTGGCACCAGGGTCCCCGGGCAGCCCAGAGTCTCCTGGATCCCATCCCCACTCTTTCTGACCTCTCCTTGCAGCAGGACCCCAGCTCTCAGCTCCGTTTCACCAGATGACTTACCGAGGCCATGGATACCTGGCACAGTGCAAAAACCTGAGACCCAGCCCCACACTGCTGCTCCTTCCACTTCCCCCTGCCTTTATCCGCCTCCTAGACCAGAACTGGCACATGGGCAGTTGCAGCACAAAGTGTCTCCATGTCCCATCCCCCCCTTGCCCCTCATGTCCACAGCCCCAGCTTGGCCACGCACTGTAGAGCCTCATCATGTGCAAGGTCCTCCCATCCTTCACCCTAGTTGCAAAGATTACTGCATAGCTCTTGTAGTCAGTGTCCAGCACCTCCACCGTTTTCTCGGCTTCCTCTGAAAAAGGACATGGAGCAAAGTGAAAAATTTGCTACATGCCCCTGAAAGCTCCCATGCTGCAAAAGGACTATAAGGGTGTGAACGCCCATTCATTGATCCACCCAGCCCATATTTCTGCTGCATCCCCCCTCCTGGCTTTCCTTCTTGGTAAGGCTCCTCTAAAAGCCCGGGGAGCCCACAAATCATGGCACAGATCAGCAGAGCGACCGGGACCTTGAGTGCAGGAAGGTCTGGAGGTGGCCACTGTGGGCAGCAGAGCAGCCTGGCCAATTTGGGACTAGCATTGGGTGGGGGATAGTGGAAAGCACAGCTGTTTTGTCCCTGTTGCAGAACGACTCTGCTTTGCCTACAGTTAGGCTCATGTGGTATGAGGTTGTCCTCCTGCAAGCAGCTTCCCAGCAGGAGCCACTGCTGGTGGGGCATGGCCCCAGCATGGAGTGGTGCTGAGTGGGTGGCTGGGACCAGTGGTGGGGGATGTCCCAGGTCCCAGGGACAATCGGTGTGCCTCTGACTCTGCCCACAACTCTGTCCCCACTCACCTGAGTAGTAGACTTCACCGTCGTCACTGGTCTTCTTGAAGGTTGTCTCCCATTTTCTGCACCCCTTTGGGCTGCAAGGAAGAATGCCCTGTCACGCATCCTCAGGGTGTGCTCAGAGCCACCTGGTTTTGTCCCTGCTGGGTTGAGGTTCCCCACCCCAGGACACAAGCTCTGGAGTCGGGGTCACACCTCCAACACAGGCAGTGCTGATAGAGGATGGTGTGTGCTGGTGAGAGCTGTCACTCATGCAGCAATGGGTGCCAGAGCAGGACAGGGAGAACAGAACCTGGCACTTATATGGGGCAGCAGAGGAGACCTTCAGCTGCTGACAGCTGGTCCCCCAATTCAGTCTTCCTCCAGGTTTGTGGGCATACTGGGTGGGCACCCACTGACCAAAGCCCGGGGAGAGAAGCACCTGGCACTTACTTGGGGACAGCATAGGAGACCTCCAGCTCGTCCTCTCCTGAGAAAGAGATTCTGGCCATTGCCATCTTCATCTTGTCCTTCTCACGCAGGAAGGATTCGCTGTTGGAGGCCAGAGCAACAACATACCATGTCCCTGCAATCTGGCAGTGGGAATGGGCTGTGAGCCTGGAGGACCTGGCAGGACGTGTCCCTTTCTGGGCACCTGCATCCCATATGGGCACCTAAACCCCTGATGCATCACTGTGCTGGGGCTGGGTGTGCAGTGCTTCCAGCGTTGGCTGTGGTGTCCCCAGCTATCCCCAGCAACCAAAAGGTCCTCCCATCCCCACCCTGGTGAGCAGAGCCCACAGTCCCTTCCCCGGCGTTCCGCAGGTCACCTCGCTCCTGTCCGGCACTGTGGCCACAGCCTCTTTGTGCAGCAAGCAGAGCAGGGCCAGCCCCAGGCTCAGTGCCAGCGTCCTCATCTCGTGCAGCCTCCGGCGTCACCGCAGGATGGGGAGCGGTCCCGGTGCTGTTGGCTTTATAGGGCTGTGCTCCGCCCCCCCCCCCGTGCCCCCACGCTGCGTGCTGTGCCGCACGGAGAGCGCTGCTATTGTTGGCGTGGGGCGAGGTGCTGCGGTGGGAGCTGAAACCGTCCCAGGGTAAACAGAGCCTTACGGGAAGAGAAAAGTGTTGCAAGCCCTGAGGAGGGGTCTGAGTAGTGGGGTTGCGGGACTGCTATTGCACCATAGCTGAAAATGAAGATTTTCTTAAGTCTCTTGTGAAAGAACTCTTAAGTCTCTTGTGAAAGGTACTTCTTGTTTCACGGCCGAGATCTGCCGGGAGAAGCTGGCAGGTCATTCCCGGCACAGCGTCCATGGGCAGCCCCGGCACAGCAGTGCCTGGCACCTGCCCCGAGGCCGCTCCCACTGTCACCCCCACGCCTGGATGGCAGCACAGGGTGCCAGCGTGCTGCTGTCACATGTGCCCTCCTGGCCAGGGTACGCTGCCCCTTTGCCCTGGCTCCTACGGGCTCTGGGGTTCCAAAGGGCTCATGTTGCATCCTCACAAACCCCACACCAGGTGTGCGCTGAGGGACCCCCTTCCTTGGCCACAACTTGCTGGGGAATGCAGAGGGGATGGGGGCATGGCCGTACTGCCCCCACAGCCCTTTGCCAGCAGGCAGATGGGGTGGTGGGTGGCAGGTAGATGTGGGGACCCTGATTAGACTTGGGGCAGCCCTTTGCCCACCTGTGCAGGGAGCTGGGTGTCCTGGGGGCTGCCCGCTTTCCACTCTGCCCAGCTGGGCTCCCCACCCTGAGTGGGCTCTGCAAACCACACAGCAAATGAGCCCCCAGACTGCCCTGTGGTGCTGGAAGGATGGGTTTGGTGCAGGGCTGCTGGCAGCACCCCCAGTCCTGACAACAAAAGCACTGAGTTCAGGGGCAGCTTCTGCACCCGTTTATTTCAAGCAGAGAGGTGTGCTCCCAGCACGGAGCAGCAGGACTGGGAGGAGTGGGAAGGGGCAGCACGGAGCAGGCACTGAGCCAGGTCCCAGGGACACACAGCCCTATGTCAGCCCCTCAGCTGCAGGGAGGCAGGGTGGATGGACAGACAGATGGATGGGGGTCAGTCGGCACTTGGAAGGACTGCGCATCCTTGCTCAGCCTGTGCTCACTTGCGAGTCTTGGTGCACCGATCTGTTCAGTGGGAGGAGAGGGGTGAGCATAGCCCCACACTGTATCCCCACACAGAGAGGACATGAATGCTACCTCCCTCCTGGCACTCACCCGAGTGTGGCAGCATGACCAGCATGTCCTCAGTCAGGCCCATGGAGTGGAAGAGCTCCTTGAACTTCTGCAGGAGATGTGGGCTCATGTCCTGATTCCTTGCTGTGGGTGGAGACCAAAGCAGGGGCTGTGAGCGAGGGGCCCTACAGCCAGCACCGCACCTGGGGGTGGTCCCACAGTGGGACCCCTAGGATGAGCAAAGCACTAGGGGATGAGGTGCAGGATGGCCACCAGGCACCTCTGTGGCCAGCAGCAAAGGATGGGGACCCACCCTGGGGGCTGTGCACCCCCCACACAGCCCCAGCAGCCCTGGGGTTCTGCAGCTCGAGTGGCATGCTGCAGGTGGGGATTTAGTTCAAAATGGTGCAAACTGGGGATATTGGTAACTGTGGATATTGCCAATGTCATATTTGGTTCACTCCAAAACGGACTCTTTGGGCACAGGTAGGTGCTGGCGTGCTGGGTGCTGAAGCAATGGCCGTGGGTGGCAATGGGGGTCCCAGCCCTGCTGCCCCCCATGGGATGGGCACCCACTGTAGAGCTGCAGCATGGTGCTGGGCTCCTGGCTGTCTTTCTGCTGGGAGTACACGATGGCGTAGTGCTCGTAGTCTGTGTCCATCACACGCAGATCCCTCTTCTCTCCCTTTTCTAAAAGATCCCAGAGAGCACCCAGTCAGGCTGTGGCTGCAGATGTGCTCATCGGGGTCTGGGAAGAGAGGTGCCGCACAGAGCCAGCAGCTGTGTGCAGTCACCGGTGGAGGCAGAGGAGCCGACCCACCTCCTGCTGCCCCTGGGCGCAATGGGACAGGCGCTGCCCACCCTGCGTTTCAGGGCCCCTTGCCCACACATACCTGTGCCGATGTAGTGCCCTGCCTGCCCACTGCGCTGGAACAGCATCATAATCTTTTTGCATTCTTCTGGCCTGGAAGGGGAAAATTGAAACAGCAAATGAGGCTGGGAGCCAGCGGGCAGCACGCCAGGCAGCGGGACATGCAGGGCCTTGCAGCCACAGCTTGGGCAGTGCCCAGCCCAGGGGGCACCTCTGCAACGGGACTCACAGCGGGATGACCGTCTCCATGGTCATGTGTCCCTCCGGCGTGAAGCTGATGGCAGTGACAGATGATGTCATCTTGTCCTTCATGCTCAGGAACACAGGGCAGTTGGAAACAGCAGCCATGATGTGCCACATCCCTGCAAACTGCAGCGAACCGTCACTGGCAGGGTTTGGGGAAGATCTGGGGAGCTACCACCTGCCAGGGGGACCTATACCCACCATGGGGTCCTGTCAGCCTGTGGTGGAAGACCTGCCACCCTAACATAGTGGCCTGCCACCCACCACTGGGACCTGCCACCTGCCTGGGGGACCTGTACCCACCATGGGGCCCCATCAGCTTGTGGTAAGGGAGTTGTCAGCTGCCACAGGGACTTTCCACCCCATCGCAGGGAGCTGTCATGTACCGTAAGGACCTGTCACCTGCCCTGGGGAACCTGCCACCCCACGGCAGGGACCTGTCACACTGTCACATACCGTGGGGACCTGCTACCCCACTGCAGGAACCTGCCATCTCCAATGGGGACCTGCCTTTCTGCGCAGGGACCTGTCACATGCTGTGGGGACCTGCTGTTCTCCACAGGGACCTGCCTCCTGCTGTAGGAACCAGCCAAACCTAGCATGGGGACCTGCCGCCTCCCTGCACGCAGAGCACTCCTGCCTTGTGCCACAGAGGTGAGCAAGGCATTCAGCCCACATTCTCTGGGGCGGCTCCACATTCCCCGGGCCACCATAGCTCCAGGATGTATTCCCACAGCAGGGCCAGCACAGCAGTCCAGCACTGGTCTGGTTGTGCATAGGTACCCACAGCCTCACAGCAGAGGCTCTGGAGAAGACTCAGAGCTGAGATCAGGGGGTGCCTGGGGATGCAGCTCTGCCACCCTGCCCCAGCCCAGGCAGGCTGGCACTCTATGCCATTACCTTCTTGGTGTCGAAGTCCAGCTGAACAGGGACCTCGGCCCCTGCCCGCAGCAGGCAGAGCAGGGTCAGCACCAGGCTTGGCAGCACCGCTGTCATCCTTGCTTCGGGGTCTGGATGCTGCAGGAGAGGCTGCATGGTGCTGCTTTTCATGCACCTACCTTTATAGCCCCCACTGCTGGCAGCACCCCCCACCCACCCCACTTTATGCAACAGGTTACACAAGAGCAGTGATAAGTTGTCCCCGTGTTAGGTGACAGCTTTGGCCCCTTCCCAGTCTAATTGCTCTGTCCCAGATGAATGCGGCATTGTGTCAGACCCAGCATGGAGCGTGTTGGGGACTGGCACCATCTGTGCCAAAGTGGGCCCAGGGAGGGGGCCGTGGGTGTAGAGGTGTCCCCTGGCTTCCCTCCCAGGATCCGGCTGTGTCAGGATGGGGAGAGGGGTGGGATGGGGCTTAAGCCTGGGCTCAATCTGCAGCCTGCTGCCCCTGGGTGCAGACCCTGCTCCAGGGCAAGACTCAGGGTCATGGCATGGGGAACACTGGGGCAGCTGGGACTGCATGACATCTGCTGCTCAGGGCCATTGCTCTGGTCTGTGTCCATCCTTCTGCTGTGGTTTTGGAGATCCCCTCTGTGATCACTCATTGCCACATGCCCACACAACCAGCCTACTCTCCAGAGGGGAAACTGAGGCAGGGAGGCTGGCGTGGCCAATGTGGCAGATGGGATCTGATCCCCACAGCTGGCCTCAGCCCTTCTCAGCCCTGGGACCCCTTTGTCCCAGATGGGGCAGGTTTCATGGCCAGGCAGCACCGTGTGAGTGCATATGGGGTACAAACCCATCACTTCCCCAGCACTGCAGTGCCACCCAACCTCAACTAAGCAGGACCCCAGGAAGGCCCACTGGGCGCCCACTCCACCACAACCAAACAGACATGAGCAGGGGAACAGTAGTTTATATGGGCTTTAATAAGGACGGGGGCAGATATGCAGGGTGCAAAGCCAGGAAGTGAAGGTGGATATGGCACTGGGGTCGGGATGGGGTGGCTGTCAGCTTGTGGTGTTCTTGGAGCTCCATCCAGCAGCAGTCTGCATGGGAGAGAGGAGAGAAGAGTGCTGCTGAGCTGGTGGGGGGGGCGTGGGGTGACAGTACCTCTGCCAGCCCCACACCCCCCATGCAGGGCCACCCCAAAGGGAGATGGGTGATGCCCCAGTGAGAGCTGAGCAGCTGATGGCACCAGGGCTCTGCAGGGCAGAGGCAGCACTGGGAACCCCCCAGCCCCCAGCGAGGGCAGGACTCACCTAGGCAGCGTCTGCCATGCACTTGTCTGCAGAAAGAAGAAAAGCAAAGATCAGCTTCACCATGGGTGGGGGCACTACTGCCCCGGGATCTGGTACAAGGGCCTCCACCTCCTCCCTCCATCCCTATGGGCTGAGCATGGCCAGGAGCCACTATGAGCTGTCCACCCTTACCCGTCTGGGGCAGGATGAGGATCTCCTCGTCCTTCAGGCCCTGCTCCTGGGAGAACTGCATGAACCTCTCCAGGCGCTGGGGTGCAAGTTCCTTGGTGCGACCTGCGGGTGAGAGCACGGTGAGGGCAGCCCCAGGGAGCCAGGGGAGGGGGACCCGGCCCGGAGGTGCCATCCCATCACCCCCTCCTGCAGGACAGATCCCCTCTGAGGAAAGCCCGGGGGTCTCAGCAGCGGGGGGGCAGCGTGAGGACTTACTGTAGAGCAGCACCATGTTGGAGGAGCCGGTGCTCTTGGAGATCTGGGTGGACACCAGGGCATACTCATCATAGTTGGTCTCCACCACACGGATGTCATGGTTGCTGCCCCAGCCTGCGGGGATGGAGAGGGCACCACTCAGCCCAGCGCTGAGCCCATGCTCCCCATCTCTGAGGGCCACATCGCTGGCCCACTGCAGTGTTGATACTAGGGCTCAGAGGCTCACGTGGGCTGGTGTAGCTGAACCGCCCGGGCTGCTCCGTCCGGATATAAAGGCTGTTCCTCTTCTCGCACTGATCACCCCTGGAGAGCAGCACAGGGCCATCAGCAGGACCACAGGGGAAGGTGGAGCTCAGCACCCCCAGCGCCCACCCAGCAGCCCCCAGCAACTGCGCTGTGCCCCTGCAGCTCCCCACCACCCGTACTTGGGGTAGGTGGAGGTGACTTCCATGTTGCCATCTGCAGTGATGGTGATGTCTGTGGTACACATCTTCATCAGGTGCTTCTTGTCCTTGAACCAGTTGGAGTTGGAGGCCAGGCCGATGCTGTACCATCTCCCCGCGAGCTGCACACAAACTCTGCTCAGTGCTGTGCTGCAGCCCTCAGGGCTGGCAGAGCCGTGGCTAACCGAGCGCCTTGCTGCCCTCCCCATCACCCCCAGCCCTGCTGAGAGGACGGGGCCGCCCAGAGCAGAAGTGCCATTTGCATCCATTCACGGCACACAGAAGGAGCCAGGACTCTGTGATAAACAGCAGCCAAAACTACAGTCCAGCCCAGGCTGGGGCCAGCATGGACATGTCCCCTTCCCCATCACCTCTTTGGGGCAGCTGTGCCACCCAGGCCCCCCCGGGGGCTCCTTGTAGGACCCAGCAGCACAGCCCATGCCCCAGCTTGGTGGGACTCCAGTGCTGGGCTGAGGATGCAATGGGTGCCCCCTTCTCCCTGTTCCCAGGGCAGTAGGACCCCCAGCCCACCAGTACCCCCCTTGCTGCACATTTTTGGGGAGATGAGCACCCCACACACCCCGGCCCCACGCAGCAAGGCTGGCCGAGCTCGATCACCTTGTCCTGCTGGAAGTCAGCTTGCACAGGAACGCTGTTCTGTGCGTGCAGAGCCCCAAGCAGGGCCAGCCCCAGGATGCTGAGCAGTGTGGCCTGCATGTCCCCAGCCGAGCGGAGCTGAGCTGAGCGGGAGCTGTAGGCAGTGCTGGATGCAGTGCTGAGCCCCTATTTATGGACAGGCAGCGCAGCGGCCCCAGGGGGCCGGTGAGGCGGGAAGGCCAGCCCTGACTCCCCCCATGCCGTTATGCAAGCAGGAGCAGGGGCAAGAGCTGAATCCAAAGGGCAGGCTGGGAACCTCTGAATTTTTCCTTCCTGTTGATACTACATGTTTGCCTCGGGGTGCCAAACTGCTCTGCAGCACAAACACAGCTGGCGGCCAGTTTGCTGGCTATCCCTGCCCCAGGGCTGCACAGCACAGGGACTGGGGGAAGAGGGGCTGCCATGGGCAGAGCATGGGGACACTAGGGGTGCGCAGCACCAGGTGTCAGGTCTTGCTGCCTGCGCCCACCTTGCAGGAAAACCTTGTTCAGACCCAGAAAGGGGTCTAAGTACAGCACCAAGTGCCTGCCAGGTCCTGATCTGATCCATGGGATCTGTGGGCACCTTTGGGTACACCTATGGGAACCCCCTGCCTTGTACTGACCCCAGTCCCTGCATAGCTCCCGGCCAACAGCGTGCAGTCAGACAGACCCCCTGTGTCATCCCACGCCCTTCTCCAGGAGCAGCTGTCCCTGTTGGCTTGGGGCTGCAGCAGGGCGAGGGCTGGGGGTGATCACTGCTGTTACCAGTGGCCCTGCGGGGCTGGGCAGGACTGCACGGAACAGAGCACCAGGCAGGTCGTGCTGCCCTGGGGCTGTGGCTCTGGCAGGTGCCCACTGCCAGCCTGCGGCTCTCCCTGCGGCACAGCCCTGCCAAGGCTCTTTACATAAGGAGCATGTTTTCATAGCAGCTGTTTTTTTCCTCTCGGCAGCCCACCCTGCCTGGCCGCCTGAGTACATTCCCTTCTCCGCATCCAGCTGCGAGCCAAGCCTGTGCTGCACAGCGTGTGCTGGGGGCTGGGCTGGCCGTGCCGCTGCTGATTTATTAAAACAAAACAAAAGCTGAGCTGGGCAGGACTGAGCATCACGAGAGCACCACAGGCCCCTGTGTGCCACTCTCAGCCCAGGGCTGAGCCCACCCTTGGTTGGTATGGGTGCACACCATGGGCCCCTCGGGGTGCGGGATGCTGGGGAGAGATCTCTCCATTGGGAAACAGAGGCATGCAGCACCCCGCGTGCCTGGCAGAGACGCTGAGGAGTGCACAGGGTCCCAAGGGGTGATGCCAGATGGCTGCAGGCCGGGCTGGAAGAGCCCATGGCTCCCTTCGCCACACCATGCTTCCACCATGATGCTGCCACTTCTGGCGAGCAGCTCCATGCTGGGTGAAGCAAGCTGTACTGGGCAGCCCGGGCCCATAGTGCCCTGACTGCCCTGACTCCAAGGCAGCGGGCTCAGCGGGCAGCCTGGCAGCTCTGTGAGCGTGGCCAGACATGGCTGCCCCACACGTGGGCAGCGGGACAGCAGCTGGCTTTGGACGGGTCACGTGGCGGTTCCTTACATAAGGCCCTGATAAACAACATGTGTTACCAGTTTCCGCTAAGATTGCAAAACGTCGGTGCCGGGAGCAGAGGGCTGCTCTCACCCCAGGGGCTGCAGACCATCCTGCTGTGGTGGGACTGCGGAGAAGGGGCTTTCCAGCCTGCTGCTGCCTCAGCAGAAACGGCCGGGGGCTTCTCTCTGGGTGTGCCCCTTCCCCTCCAACTCCAGCCTGCACTGGGAGGTTAGAACCAAAGCAGCCCTGCCAGGTTGGACGTGTCAGGCTGCTGGGGGCCCTGAGCCCCTAGGGTTAACCCTGCAGCCCTCAGACTGTGCAGAGGACTCCAGGCAAGTCCCCTGCCTGGCTGTCAGCTGCGTGCTGTCTGGGGTATGGCCCAGGTGGCAACAGCCTCTTGGAGACCATGGTCCCCAGGGCCCAGGCAGGATCACAGCTGTTTTACCAGCCCTGGGGACAGGAAGCAGGACAGCTACAGGCTGCATTTTCCTCCCTTGAAGTCCCTGGTGGGAAGAGCTGATCCACTGTAGGTTTCCAGTGCCCCCCAAGCCCACCAGCCCCAGGGCACCAAGTGCTGTGAGCTGCCCATGCCACACTGCCACAAGCTGCCAGGCACTCTGCCTTGCGTAGACACAGAGCTTTTCCTCATGTTTATTGGGATGTTGCTGGTTGCTGCAGGGCATGGGGCAAAGGGCATGAAGCTATGGGGTGACACAGCCAGGCTGGAGGAACAGGGGAGCCCAGGGTGTGCTGCAGCACTGCAGAGCAGCAGCAGGGTCTGGCCAAGCCCCAGCTCGTCCCTGTGTGGTCTTGTCCATGGGCAGCTGCATGAGGTGAGAGATCAGCGCTGGGCACATCCTGGAAATACTGCCTCCATCTACAGCTCCGTTTCTGGAAGGGAAGGAGAGGTGCTGAGGGATTGGGGCAGAGCCCAGTGCCAGGGTTGTGACTCACCTCTGCCTCCCCAGGCACCAACAACAAATGGTGGAGCCGCCTCCGGGAACACCCATGTTGTCTCCATCTCAGGATGCCCTACCCCAGACCCTTGTCCCAGTACAGACACCGCTAAGCCCAGCTGGACCCACACAGGGGCCAAACAGGGCTTTCCTTTGCCAACATGAGGCCGATAGCCATGCTGGGTGATGCTCTGCTACCTCCCAGCCCTGCACAGAGGGACCCCCACCCTGTGCTGGGCCAGCACTGCAGGGCAGGGCCGCAGCAGCGTGGGGCTATGCTCACCGTCGAGGATGTGGAAATCGTCCGCAGAGTCGCAGAACCCTGTGAGAGAGAGGGCCTGGGACGGTCACCTGCCCTGTGCGGGCCACATGCCCACACCCACGTGGATTTGCCCTCCCCTCCCTGCCCTGCTGGTACCAGACCCCAACCGATGCTGGCCCCCTCCAGCTGTTCCCCCTCCTGGCAGCCGTATGGCACCCACCATATGTGGGGAAGTAGTGGGTCACATCCTCACTCAGGCCCACGGCCCTGGCACGCTGCTCAAACTTGTCCACTATGGCGTCGCTGAGCTGGCTGCTGCGGCCTGCAGGGGAAGGCCACCGTCACAGCCCTGCTGCCGGCCCCATTCCCTGCAGTGGGCGTGGTGTGGGGCATGGTGTGGGGCATGGTGTGGGGCACAGGCATCCACTGCCCCATGCCAACCCACCGTAGAGCTTGACAGAGAGGCCTTGGCTGTCCTGGTAGTAGATGATGGCATAGCTGCGGGGGTCCGCCTCTCCCACCACCACCTCCATCTTGCTGTTGTAGCCACGGCCTATGGGGGACATTGGGGCAGCTGTGGCCCAGCTGGGCACCGTCCTGGGGCCTCGTGTCACCCCCAGAGAGCACAAGGGGTGTGACTGAGCACCAAGGGCACACACATCTCCATGGCATTGCCGATGGCAGCACTCAGCACAGGGGCACAGTCGGACCCCAGAGGTGGAACACTGGGAAGCACTGGGGGAAGACGCTGGTGCCAAAGCCCCATGGGAGCAGCAGGGGCCCACACCATGGTGCTCACCCAGCCCTGTGCTCACCTCTCACGGAGAAGCGCCCGTGGGCTCCTGCAGGGACGTAGCGCTGCCTGATCTCCCAGCACTGCCCATCCCTGTGCAGGGAGAGAAGCACAATGCAGGGCAGGCTGCATCTGGCCCCTAGCTCTGCCCTTCCAGCTTGTACACAGGATGTTTTCTTAGGAGGTTTTCTCCACTGGGCACTGATGTAAGGGATGCCCAATAACTGCCGAGCACCATGTGCCAGCCAGCCACCCCTACTCCTCCTTGCAGCTCCTATCCCTGACACCACACACAGCTGTGTCACCCCATGGCCATCCAGTACCCATGGACAGCCAGACATCAGCTGCGCTGCTGCTGTGGGAGCCCTCAGGAAGCAATCCCTGCACAGGTGGCCATGGAGCAGCCACACACCTGCTCGGTGCCCTGGTCTCCCCAGGCTGCCTGTCCCATATCCCACCTGGGCACACTAAGTCTACCCTGTGATGGCAGCCCTGTGGCTTGCAGGGTCCTGGGTTCACCGCAATTAGGACTGCTAGTACAAAACATCCCAGAGATCCCCTTGCACTGCTCCAGGGCAGCTCTCTCCCCTTGGAGCCCACAGCCAGGTGCTTGCCCTGCTTCACCCCATCTGCAGCATCCCGTCCCATCAGCAGCCAGCATCACTCACAGCTTCCTGAAGGTGCTGATGGCCAGGCTCTGCCCATCCGGGACAGTCACTGTCATCGCTGTGGCCTCCAGCCGGTGGCTATTCTCTGCCAGGTAGCTGCAGCGGGACGCCATGCCAACCAGGAACCACCTTCCCACCAGCTGCACAGCACCAGGTGGGGACCATCATCCAGGCCCTGGCGTACCCCTGCCCAGGGCTGCTGCCACCCTGTTGTGCTGAGCACCCACTCTCACATTTCGTGCTGCCCCCTCTTGCTCAGCACTGCTGCCTGCAGCCTGGCCTCGTGCCTGGGGTGCTGCTCACTGTGGACCCTCATTCAGGAGCAGCAGCATGATGGGGTGCCCAGGACATCGCCTCACAGCACACACCAACTGCACATAGCCCTGAGTATGTGGCAGACAAGCACCCTGCAGACCTGCACCCACCCCATTGCTCCAGTTGGGCCCTTGCAGCACAGCCCCACACTCCCTGTGAGCCCCAAGACCCCCATGGGGTAGCTCCACAGGCACCCGGAGGCCTGGGTGGCAGTGCCTGGGGCAGAGCTGTGTGGGCAGCGGGCTGGGACACGCTGCAGGGCCGGGTGTGGGGTGGGGGTGTGCTATGGGGCTGGACTGGAAAGGGGAGCACTGGGGGCCACACCGCAGCCCCAGTGCTGCTCCCAGTGCCCCTGTCCGCGGGGGACGCCTGGCCTCACCTCTCTGAGGCTGAGGTTCCCCTCGGTCACCACTTTCTCAAGAGGGCTGTGGGGAGAGGGCAGCCGCTGCCCCCGTCCCTGCAGCACGGCGAAGAGCAGGGAGAGGAACAGGAGGGTGCGCGGGGCGGCCATGGTGCAGCGGAGCCCCATGCTGGAAAGCAATGCAGCCGGGCACAGCTGGTCAGGCACGGGGTCATCGCACACGAGGTCAGGGGGCACAGAGCCGGGGGCTGGGCTGGGGCTGCGTGGGGCCTCCCCTGCGAGCAGCCGGGGCAGGGTAGGGGGCACAGGGCCCCACGGGACAGCGGGGTGCGGTGGGGCCGCGCTGATGACACACAACCGCTGGCTGCGGCCTCACGGCCTGGGAGACCCGTGCCCTCCAAGCGACGGGCGGGGCCTGCACACCGGGGGCGTGGTCCAACCGCGCGGGGCGGGGCTCGTTCCAGAGGGGCGGGGCGACCGGGAGCGATCGCGCTGCGTTCGGCTGGCTGTGCCTGGAGTGCAGAGCGGCGCCGCGGGAGGAAGGTCAAAACCACCGAGAGGGCGGCCAGAGCGGCCCGTGGAGACGGAGCGGAAGTGCGGGGCGGAGAAGCCGGAAGTGCGGGGCGGTGAAGCCGGAAGTGCGGGGCGGGGAGACGGGGGCAGGGTGAGTGCCGTCTCCGGGCCGGGCCCGAGCTGAGCGCCGCTCGCTCGCGGGTGCGGCGGCAGGATGACACGATGGCCGCGGGAGGCCCCCTGCTCCCGGACAGCGTGCTCTTCGAGATCTTCCTGTACCTGGACCACGCCGACGTGCTCGCGGTGGGCCTCGTGTGCCGGCAGTGGCGCGCCGTGGCCCGCGACGAGTTCCTATGGAAGGAGCTCTTCTACCGCTACTACCGCGTCTCCCGGGACGTGCCCCGGCACCCAGGTGCGCCGCTTGGGGCTCCGTGGGCGGGCAGGCGCGTCTGGGCCGTGGTGTGCCTGCAGAGGGCTCGGGAACCGCCCCACGCCTTCTGGAGGGGCATCAGAAGGCCCAGGCGCTCCGGCTCTCCCTTCCGTCCCGGAGCGTTCCGCGGGTGCCCGCCGGCCCTGCAGTGAGTCACGGCGTGCTGCAGCCTGGGTGGATTCCATGGTAATCGCTGCTGGCTTTTCCTGATCGGGGCCTTACGGCTCTGCTCCGGGCTCTGTCCCTTTCTCATCTGCGCTAGGAAGGGCTGGAGGTACGCGTTAGCTGCTCAGACTCTATTTCCATAAGGTGTAGGCAGCAGCTGACAGAGGAGAGCCCTGCAGTGGGTGAGTGCGCAGCAGCGTAATTGTACAAACGGCAAATGCTAACGCGGCGCCTGACCCACTTTGCTGGGGCATGTCAGGCTTGATCTTAGCCTCTGCAATAGGAAAATGACCCATTAACAGCGTTGGCTGGACATCCTGCACGGCCTTCCCTGAGGAGAGCTGTCAGCAGCCTCTGTGAGGGCAGCCTGTGCTGTACTGCTGCTCTCTTGCTGAGGAACAGGCATGCAAAGCCTTGTCTAGAGGGGTAACCCAGTTCTGTCCCCTGAGCTGTTCATGGGAGCAGGGCCTCTTGTCACCAGTGGGGGTCTCTGGAGGCAGAAATGCAGTGGCCCAGGAGGGCTGTGCTCAGTTCTGTCCCCCATGATGTGCACAGTGCTCCCAGCATCGGCTGTGGCACAGAACTGAGTTCCTGCTCTGTGATCTGTGATAGCTACAGGAGGATGGGAAGAAGCAAATAGCAGTGGGAAACCCTCTGTAGCAGGAAACACCAGCACAAAAGGGCTTCAGGTAAGAAGGGAGAAGATGTGGATGTGACAGTGCAGGCTGCTTCGTTTCACTTGTACAGTCTGTAGAGCTCTTTTGGATTAGGGCTGGAGCACCTCTCCTGTGAGGAAAGGTTGAGGGAACTGGGCTTGTTTAGCTTGGAGAAGAGAAGGCCCTGCGGAGACCTCATTGTGGCCTTCCAATACTTGAAGGGAGCATATAAACAGGAGGGGATACAATTGTTTACGAGGGTGGATAGTGATAAGACAAGGGGGAATGGTTTTAAACTGAGACAGGGGAGGTTTAGGTTGGATATTAGGAGGAAGTTTTTCACCCAGAGGGTGGTGACGCACTGGAACAGGTTGCCCAAGGAGGCTGTGGATGCCCCATCCCTGGAGGCTTTCAAGGCCAGGCTGGATGTGGCTCTGGGCAGCCTGGTCTGGTGGTTGGCGACCCTGCACGTGGAGGGGGGGTTGAAACTGGACAATCGTTGTGGTCCTTTTCAACCCAGGCCATTCTATGATATGATGATTAAAGATGTTATCATTGAGTTTTATCTGAGACACTTTGGGCAGGCTCATTCACTTCATGTCTCCTGAATGTAAGCTGGCAGCCCTGTTCTTCAGAGCTGATGGGGGTGTTCAGGGTAGCTCAGTAATGGACGTCGCTCTTCCCAGGCTGCGCAGATCATTCCTGGGGGTGATGGCAGGGGAGGTGGGCAGTCCCAGGAGCTGGGGAGTGCCCTGCCAGCCCTGAACAGCACTGTCTGAGCACCCAGGGAGCCATAAGGGGAAGCATTGGGAGTGTTTGGCCAGATGGGATCCGTCCTGATTGTTTTTGTGGTAGGTAGGCTGAAACCAAGGACTTTGAGAGGGGATGCCAAAGCACTCTGCGCACTGAGCAGTGCTGGGATTCCCTGGCAGCAAGCTGTGCCCTGCCCCAGGGGAGGGTGAGTTCCAAAAAACCTTCTGTCCTGTTCAGTGTAACTAGGAAAGTTGGCCATTATCCATGTAAATGTCTAATCCTCTTTACTTCCTTGGGATTTGCTGCCACAACAGCTCTATAGGCACTTTGTTAACAATCCTCTTTCTTTATCTCTTTACTGGCAGTCGCTGTAACTTCTCACAGGGTACTCCAGGCTTTCCTACTTGCAGGACTCCTCATTTGCCTTGACACCTTGTATCCAGCTCCAGTTCTTCTCTTTTGTTTCTCCTGTTTCTTGACTTGTGCAGATGTTTTTTCCTGTTCTCATACCCCTTCTGGAACCTTCTTAATTCTGTGTTAGACAAGACAATCAAAATGGAGTCCAGTACCCTGAGGAGCAGCTTCTCTTTCATTACGTGACAGATGTGCTTGCAGTGTGCTGGAGCACGTCTGCGGTTCTGACTTCTCTTTTGTCCCGAGCAAAGTTTTTGTTAGCTAGCTAATAGCTGCTCGCTGGGTGTTTCTTATAGTGGCTGCATTGGCTTAAGAAGTAATGGCGTGGTGAGAAGCTGCGTGTTCCTCAGAAGAAAAGATTTTTGTGTGTGTGTGGGAGTGGGAAAACTACTAAGAAAAATGTAAAGCCCCGCTAACAGCTGAGGCTGCAGGGGCTGTGACCACAGCAGAGCTCCTGGCAGCACTGTGCTTTACTAGGCACTGATTCTGTGGCTGCAGTATTCACCTCGGGTCTGTCGCTGCCGTCCCGTGTGCTTTCTTGTCTTATGTCCCTGCTTGTGTTCCAGCTGCTGTCTCCTGGTATGATGAGTTCCAGAGGCTCTACGACACCATCCCTTGCATTGAGGTGCAGGCCCTGAAGGAGCACAATGACCAGGTTTTGCACCTCAGCTTCTCTCACTCCGGCTGTTTGTTTGCATCGTGCTCCAAAGACTGTACTGTTAAGGTAAGGTGGTAGCATTCTCTGCACAAAACTTCCAGCTTTGATTTTATAGGGCTCAGCTGTGAGAGCAGTATTCAGGAAACCTGTGGAGAGGTGAGGCTTGACCAGCTGGCTCTGGGCTTTTCGTCTGTAGCTGCTGAGTTCTTAAAGCCACAGAACTAATGACTTTTGCCAATGTAACCTTGAGAGCAGCAGATTCCAGCTTCAGCCCATCTGAAGGTGGTAGAGGTGCCTACCTGGCTCTGGCCGCTTTCCAGGTGCCAGCCAGTCCCTCATTATGACTAATGGTGATAATGACCTGCTGCAGAAGATGTCTCGCATGGGTGGCTGTCTTGGGAGAAATCTGTCTACGTACTTTAAAATCCAGCTGTGCTGCTAACTTTCACTGCCCGCCTGATGGAGCAGTTTGGAGCAGTGCAGTGTTCAGCTGCTCT
The DNA here is from genome assembly GCA_016647715.1 of Pavo muticus. Taxonomy (NCBI): domain Eukaryota; kingdom Metazoa; phylum Chordata; class Aves; order Galliformes; family Phasianidae; genus Pavo; species Pavo muticus. The sequence continues at coordinate 1,150,852 of JACDJE010000172.1, read as the reverse complement.
CCAGTGCCGCGGCTGTTCCTGTCAGTGGAGTTCCCAGGGAATTTGGGTCCTGAAGGTATTTCAGTAGGGTTTTCAGTAACTTTTTTTTCCTTTGGTGAGTGCTGACAGGACCGGTGAAGCGGGACAGCCTTCAGGCCTCTCACAGTTTCCTGACTGTTTGTCCATCTGCCCGTAGATCTGGAGCAATGAGCTGGACATCTCCCTGCAGCACAGCTCCAACATGAGGCCGTACAACTGGAGCTACACGCAGTTCTCCCAGTTCAACTCGGATGATTCCCTCCTCCTGGTATCAGGTGTCTTTGTGGGGCCTCACAACTCCTCATCGGGAGAGATTGCCGTAATCAGCATGGGTAAATTTTGCCTTTGCCTTCACTGAGCCTTCCTGAGAGGTGCAAAGTGGTGGGAGATGGGGTTCTCTTCTGCCTCTTGCCCTTTGTATGCTGTGGCCTTGACCTCTGCTTGTCCTTCTTTCCACCATCTGCACAATGCTGTCCCTGTGGCAGTTTCTTTCGGTAGGCTTTCTGGATATCCTTAGGGATAACTCATATCATCACCTGAAAGTGCAGTGTGGCATATATGTTCTTATTTGATTTCATCTCTAAGTGAGAGTCTGGGCAAGGTGTAAAGTGCCTGTGTTCCCAGCTGTCCTGAAGCCACCATTTCTGCCTCGAGCAGAGCTGGTCCTGCCCTGAGGTCTCACGTGGCTTTGAGATGCAGTCACCCTGCCCAGCTCAACCTTTTCTGCCTGCTGAGCCCAGCAGCATTGTCTCTTTCCATCTCTGTGCCACAACCAAGGAGTGCTGCTAAATGCACAGCTCTCCTGTTCAGAAGGGCTCCCATGGGGTGGAAGGCTGGGATTGTATGAAGAAGATCTGTATGTGTTTGACTTGTTCTTGTCCTTGGGGCATCTGCTTTGGGCCATGCTTGGAGGAAGGCTGTGTAGCTGGGTTGCATTCTGGTCTGTTTCTGTGTGGCCGCCCTTATGTTTTGTTTTCCCTCTGCATGTACTTCCCACAGATTTCTGCAGAAGGGAGAAATGATCTGTGTGTGCAGCCGTGCCTTGGGTCACTGGTTGGGCAGTGTCTGCTCAGCTTGCAGTGAAGGTGCTGTGTCAGTGCCTCCCCTGCTGTGGGCTGAGACCTGACTCCATTTCCCATTCCTTCTGCAGTGGTTTCTCCAGATCCCCTGTCTGGAGCTGTCGTCTCACGCTCCTGTTTCCCCTCTCTTCCAGAGAACTTCACACTGCTTTCCAGAGTGAGGAATAAACCTTATGATGTGTTTGGCTGTTGGCTGAATGAAACCAACTTGATATCTGGCAATCTGCATCGGATTGGGCGTATCACCTCCTGTTCCGTGCTGTGGCTGAACAACGCTTTCCAGGTGAGGTACCTCTGTTCCAGCTCCTCAGGCAGTGCAGCTTCCTGCTGGTTCTCGTGGGAGGAGAAGCTGCGGAGGAGATGTGAGAGGGAAAGAGTGGCTCAGACCCTTGTCTGCCCCGTTTGTCTCCTCTGACTCACCTTCTGGATATTGAGCTTGAGACAACCCTGGCATGGAGTTTCTCCACCACTGGTGTTATGGTAGTCACTGCAATATCCTTATTCTACCCTTTGCTTCCATTATTTCCTGCCTTATTAATTGGGATGAGGAGTTGGGTGCAGAGTTGTAGAGCAAGCGTTGCTGAACAGGAGGGCAGATGAACCACAGCAGGGTTACTGAGACCTTGATGCGAGGCTGGGCCTGGTATGGCTGCAGCCTGGCACGTGTCGAGCAGTGACCGTTCTCCCACTTGGCAGCTCATTGCGTTGTTCTGGAGGTGGCTGGGAGGCTGGCTCTGTCCTGCCTGCCTCTGCTGAGATGTGTGGGCCAGGTGCTGTCTGTTACAGTGTGATGAGACCTACAGATGGAGTGCGTGCTGGCCTTAGCCTCTGTGCTGCTTGTTTGTTCTCTGCTACTTGTGCTTCTCAGACACATTGCTGTTCCATGTCTTGCCTCTGTCCTGTTGTCCCAGCTGCACATCCTGGTGTTTTGTGTCTTTGACTCAAACCTTTGATGCTGGCTCTAGCTGGAATTCCCTGTGGTGGCAGGGACCCTTCCAATAACCACATCTCTGTGTTGCACCTGACATTGCAGCATTAACTCGTGCATCTCCAGGAGGCATGGAAAATCCTTGCCTGGTTTGTCAGAAATGTTGAAATGCTGCGGACAGCCAAAGCAGTTTGGTGGGGAGAGACTTGCAGCTTGTTTCTGCGAGCTGACAATCCAGCTGATCTGCTGAGGGGCACATGCAAGCTCCAGGAGCACTGAGGTCCTCTCCTTTTGCTTCACGTAGGCTGGAGGGGTGGTGCTTTGCACTTCACCTGTTCATCATGGGGGCCTGTTCTGAAATTCTCAGCAGTGCCAGCTGATGACCTCAGGCAGGGAGGTGGGAGCAAGGCTGCCTGGCCTCTGCATTCCCAGCTCAGATGTTTTCCAGCAAAAGCCTGGCCCTGCCTTTTTGTCTCGTCACACCCACCTCCAGGATGGGAAGGAGTGTAGCAAAGCTGGCTGGCATCTCAGGCAAGTCCTGATGGCGATGCTTAGAGACGCCCATATCACAGTGCTGGGAGGTCAGTGTGTGACCGGAGGCTGCAGTGTCAGGCTGTGGGCAGTGGCTATGGGGAGGCTGTAGGAGCAGCACTGTGGTGAGGGGATTCCTGCTTACTTCTGTTTTCTGCTCCCAGGGCATAGAGTCTGAGAACGTGAATGTAGTGAAGAGACTGTTCAAAATCCAGAATCTGAATGCCAGCACTATCCGGACCGTGATGGTGGCTGACTGCAGCCGGTACGATTCCCCAGACCTGCTCCTGGACTACGAGGAGCAGCTGGCTGCCTCTTCCACCTCCACCTGCCCCGTCTTTGATCTCGGCAGTGACAGCGAAGAAGAGGAGTCCAAGCCCAAGCAGACTCCAGAGCAAGCAGTACAGGAATTGCCGGATGACGGGGGTGTGCCAGCAGAGGATGAGCTGCAGCAGTTCTTTGATGATATCATGGGGGGCTGCGTGAGGCCTGCCATGACTGAGGCTGAGCTGGAGAACAAAGTGGCTGAGCTGTTCATACGCAACAGAACTAAACCTCCTGAGGTGAACCTGCTTTCCACGGACAGCAACAGCAAGACAAAATACTTAATTTTCACCACAGGGTGCCTCACCTACTCTCCGCACCAGATAGGTAAGGCTGTGGTTGAGCTCCAGGGCACATCAGCCTTCTTAGGGGTGTGGGCTGCAGCTACGCTCTGGATGTTAATCTGGAGAAGACCTGTGTTGTTTGCTGCTTGTTTGTGGTGAGTTGCGGTTTTGCTCAAGCCGGGTTCTCTGTACAGGACCAGAGGTTTTTGAGACTCCTCCACTAACTGGAGGTGGTTCACCCGCAGGCACTTGCCTCATGGTTTTGTTGCTACCGGGCTTAACACTTGGCCACATGAGAACGTCATGGCAAGGGCTATGCAGGAGAGCAAGTGAACTCCTGACTTAACATCAGCCACGAGCCGTGCACAAATGGGAGGATATGAAGGGCAGTGGTTGCCCTGACAGGGGCTTGTGGGAGAGTGTCAGTCGTGCGGAGGTGGAGAGGGTGTCAGGACATGGCAAGTCTGAGCTGCTTGGAGTTTGTGACTGTGCTGTGCCCCATCGTGCCACCTGGCCTGTTGGTCTGCGGATGTGGGTAGTTAGAGCTGAACATCTGGCCTGGTGCAGGAGGGGATTGGCTGCCTCAGTGGGCATTTGGTGGTGAGCTGCTGGTGACAGCTTGAGTCTGGCTACTTCTCCAAAAGCCCCTGAGAGTAGCCTGCGTGTTCAGTGGGAAGGACCAGACATCAGTAAAAATGTGAGGAGGAATGGAGAGCTGCCTCCAGGCAAGAAGACTTCTGTAAAGCCAGACAACTTCAGTTCTTTTTGGTACATCCTCTTTCCTGCTGCAGGCTCTTTTAACTTTCCTGGCCTGCACCACTGCAGTAAGGCAGGGAAGGGCTGTTTCTAGATGTGCAAACCTCCTGGAGAAGAGCCACTTGGTCTTTGTACACCAAAGATAGGAGCGCAGCCTGGACTGCATGGTGTGATGCTCTGTGCTCTTGTCTTCAGCAGCCAGCAGGAGCAGTGTGGCCGCAGTGTCTCAGCTCCTTGCCCAGCCCTGAGCTGCTGCCAAATGCTTCACTGGCCCACAGTGCCTGTGCTGAGTCTGTGTGGTGGCTGCCTGCCCCAGGGAGCTGGTGCTGCTGGGTGTCTTTTGACAGCTGCTAGGAGCCATGCTCCTGGTGCAGCAGGGCCTGCTTGTGAGCATCACAGCTTTGTTGCCCAATCTGCTGCATGCAAGCACTTCTGCAGGAGTTCCCTTGGAGCTCCTCTCTCCCTCGGTGCTACCTGAGGGAGGAAGAATCTGCTGGGGAGCAGCAAGTTGGGTGGGAAGTGAAGAGCCTGGGCTGCCCAGCTCAGCTGCAGAGATGTAAAGGGCCTTGGGCTGCGGGTGCAGTGTGGGGTAGTCCTGGCCTTGCTCCTCTGTGGGAGGTAGCTAAGTCAAGGGTGGCATTAAAGGTTCCTTGGGCAGAGGGCACATGGAGGGTGCTGAGTACACATGTGCTGAGTACACATGTGCTGAGGCCTACAGGTGCCCTCCAGGAGGCCATCACAGGGGGCTGTGTTGGGGACCTGTCTGGAGCTTTTGGGGGAGAGAGCTTGATCCACAGCATGCAGTTTGGAAGCTGCAAACCACTGAGTCTGGTCCTGGTTTCAGCCCTTGTGCCCAGAGCTTCCTGGGCTGACCCCCAGCTGTGTATCACAGCAGCAGGAGGAAACACCAAGCAGTCTGTGCCTGCTGGGCTCCCTGAGGCTGAGTGCTGCAGGAGGTGGGCCTAGCCCTGGGGCTGCACAGGGAGAGCCTTTCTGCAAGCAGAGAGCCTCTGGAGCCAACACAGCTCCCTTGTGCTGCAGAGGCATGTAGCCAGCTGAGGCTGCAGTGGGTGGGTTGCCAGCTGGGCAATGGACTTCTCATCACTGGGGCTGAATGTGCCAGTGTGTCACTTACAGGCACTGTTCTGGCCCAAGGCACTGCTAGTGAGAGCCTGGAAGCAGCTGGCAGGGACAGGAGCCCTGTGCCAGCCCTTCCCTCAGCCCCTGGCTGGAAACGAGCCAGTCCTCCTTTCTTAGCAGTGCTGAGGGAAGTCCCTTCTCGAAGCCAATGGGCTTTCGTCAGCCCTGCTGGTCTGTGACAGAAGCCCACGGATGGCACGATCCTCCTTTCTGTTCCCAAGGGATTAAAAGGATCCTGCCCCATCAGATGACAACTGCTGGGCCGGTGCTTGGGGAGGAGAGGCGTTCGGATGAGTTCTTTGACTCGCTGGATCACGTCATTGACATCCATGGGCACATCATTGGCATGGGGCTCTCCCCTGACCACCGGTGAGTATGAGGGGTGGGGGGGAAGCTGCCTGATGGCCTCGGGCACCAGAGAGTTTGGGTTACAGTTGTGTGGGGGCTTTGGAGTGAATGGGAGGAGAAATGACTTTCTGCTCCAAGGGCAAACCTCTCTGCATCAGGCTGGGGTGAGGCACTCTGCATTAGGGCATGTGCCTGCCACTTACTGGCTGCACAAAGTGGTAAAAGAAAGAAGTCTGGAAGCAGCTGGGTCACCTTAGTCAGATGCCTTTCGGCTGGAGTTATCTACGGGGACCCATTTGCATACCTGCATGTGGCTGCCACGACAGTGGTTACTTGTCCTTCCTTGAGTGCTAGCAGTAAACTTCACCTTCTGGAAAACACAGTCGCCCGTGGCCCTGCTGCCTTTATCCAGAGCTGGGAGCAGTTTCAGATCTTTGCTGCAAGTCTCTGGAGTGCTGCTGGCAGAAGAAGGGCCCTGTGCTGGCCTGGAGCAGGGAGCTTGCCCCGGCCACCTCAGACACGTACATCCCATGCTGATGAAAGGTGAACATCTGAGCATCTCTCCCAGTCCTGTCAGTAAACCTTTCCTCCCTCTGTGCTGCTGAGCCCAGTTCAGTGCAGAGATCAGGCACAGAGTCCTGGCAGAGTGAAGGAGCTGCCTGCAGCAATGCATTTCGTTCCTGAGGCAGTGGGATAGGCTGCTGTCTTTGGTATTGATTTTAATGAGACAGAAGAGGCTCAGCCTAGTCTGTAGGGCCCTCCAGCTCTGACCCCTTCCTTTCCAAGGGTGGCAGGGAGCAGTTCAGCACTGTGCTGTTTCTGCCTGCGTTTCAGAGCTGCAGGCCTGCTAAGGTAACTGCGTGGTCCCTGCCCTGCGTGTCTGTGTGAGGGGAGAGGGTTTTATGCTGTGGCTCCACGAGCATGGAGTAACCCCTCTGCTCCCCTCCCCAAGCTACCTGTACGTGAACAGCCGTGCCTGGCCTCGGGACTGCGTCATCTCCGACCCCATGCAGCCGCCCCCCATCGCTGAGGAGATCGATCTGCACGTGTTTGACTTGAAGACAATGAAGGAAGTGAAACGAGCCCTCCGTGCGCATCGGGCCTACACACCCAATGAGGAGTGCTTCTTCATCTTCCTGGATGTCAGCAGGGACTTCGTGGCAAGGTGTGTGGCACTGGGGGTGGGCAGGGTGCTGCCCCAGGTACGGGATGGCCTTGGGTGTTGCACTGTGGGCTGTCGTGCTGCAGGCAGGGCTGGTCTGAGAGCTGGAGGCTGCTCTGAGCAGAGCAGGAAGAGAGGCTTGTGAGGAGCAGTGACTGAGTCAGAGGGTGCTGCTGGAGGATGTCTGTTCTGGTCCTGTTGTGAAATCAGCAAGGAAAGAGGAAATGCGGAGCTGTGGCATGTTTGTCAGTGAGTGGCAGTTGCCCTTCTTGAGGGCTGCAGGCAGCAGGTGTTACAGGGCAAGTTGGGATGGCTGGAGCAGCCTCACTGCAGCCCAGAACAGGGCTGGCTTGCTGCAAGTGCCACAGCGTGAGTCTGGCCACAGGTCCAGGCACACAGCCTGTGTGCTCATGCTGCTCTGAAGAGCTTTAATTGCTGCTGCTGTGAGGCCTCATTTCAGGCTCCGCTTCTGGAAACCCACCTGTGTCTGTGGCAGGGCCTGGGTCACAAAGGGGATTTGCCTCCCTAGGGTGAGTGCCCGTGGGTGACGGCACTGCAGAGGGAGGCTGGGGCCTCTGGCTGGGCCAGGGCACTCAGTGCAGAAGGCAGAGCCTGCCTGGCCGGAGTCCTCACTGCTGTCTTGTCTGCTGCAGCGGGGCAGAAGATCGCCATGGCTACATCTGGGACCGGCACTATAACATCTGCCTGGCCAAGCTGCAGCACGACAACGTGGTCAACTCAGTGGCCTTCAGCCCGGTGGAGCAGGAGCTGCTGCTGACAGCCAGCGATGACACAACCATCAAGGTGTGGCGCTCCCCTCGCACCGTGCGAATCCAGCAGGCCAGGAAGCCCAGGCCCAGGAAACTGCTCTTCTCCTGGCTCATGAACCAGAAAAGCTGAACCCAGGTACACCTGCTCCTGCAGCTTCCTCACTGCAGCCACCTCTGGAGCTTGCAGAGCTTTGAGCCCTGCACAACAGAGACAAGCTCTGGGCACACCAATCCTGTCAGCTGAGTTAGGAGGGACCCTGGCAGTGGTAATGGCTTCCTCCTTGGAGCATTTGCTTCGAAGACAGAACGTAAGGGCTGAGGACCTGTTCCTGGTCTGGTGGGCAGCAGCCCAAGCTGGTCACTGCAGGGTAGCCTCCCCACAGCTTATCACAAACGCTGCTACTTGGTCACAGCTCTCTCTGGGTGAGCTTTGGTCTCTGAGAACAGACTGAGGCACGTCTCCAGGGTTTGTACTGTGTGGGCCTGGGATGTGGCTGACTTTGCTGAGAGCTACTGGCTACAGAGCACCTGCAAAAGCAGTTGTACAGTGCTGTGCTGCCTTACTGCGGGACTCTTAATAGAGTAGTCTTATTATTGTTTGTTTGTCCTAAACCTCCATGGGCAACTTGTCTGGATGCTGGGTGTGCCCAGTGCCACCCCACACAGTGTTTGGGCCACAAAGGGAGGGCAGGAAGGATCAGAGGGCTGAAAAGGGGGAGGCAGTGCTGGGACAGAGCTGGAGGGCCATTGCCTTCTCCTACAACTGAGTCCTGATACCATCAGTTTACAAATCTGAGAGTGGGGAGGGCTGGTGGTAACGCAGATCTGGCTTTGCCCTGGTCTTCCCTTGTTCTGTAGCACCTAAATAAGCTATGGCATTGGTAACATTTATTCCAGGGCCTTTGCTGTCCCTTCCAAGGGGTAAGCTGTGATGACGGGTCTCATGGTCACCTCCCTCCTATGCTACTCGAGTTGTGGCACTTTAGGTTCTCTTGGTACGTTCTCTGTGAGCAGGTGAACAGGTGGAGGTGCAGCCCTCCTGCCTGAAGGAATAAGTGTGAATAAGCTTCCTTCCACCTGGGCTGACTCACCTGGGGGTTGGTGATCAGCTCCCTCTGAGGGCTCCTCTGATGGGGGAAGCTGGCTCACTTTATGAACTCAGTGTTGTTTACTCTGTATTTGTCCCTGAAGCTTTTCTCTCTCCAGCCGTTAGCCAACTGTTAGGCTCTAAAATTAAGTTCCTAATCTTCCCTTGGCCCAGACAGCAGGGGCCGAAGCTCCCAGGCCAGCAGTGACCCCAGGAACTGCACCTGCTGCTGGGCTCCCCCCAGCTTGGGAGCACCAGGGCAGGTGTTTGTGCCACTCACAGCCTCAGGCTGCAAACAGACTTCATGGAGGCAGCGGCTGCTGTCTTAATATGCACGGATGGCTTTAACAGCTCCTCCAGCCCTCAGTGAGAGGGTTTCACACCCTTCTTTTGCTCTGCCCCAGCAGATGCCCACAGCTTTATCCAGAACCCCTGTACTCAGGTTTTCTGTCATCTGTGTGTGTGTGTGTGTGTATGGGTGTGCACTCAAGGTCTAAACCCAGCTCTCAGTCCCCTTACACAGCAAAGGAACAGTCTCTGCCTTCCTACACCTTCCCTCCTGCCCCAAGATAGCAAATCCTGTTTTCCTCCCTTGGCACGGTGTAGTAGTGAGCAAGGCACTGAGGGTTTATGTTTGTACCAAGTTTTGCTCTTCACCATGGCATTGAATAAATACTCTGCTAAAGCATCTCAGCGATGTAAGTTTGTTTTTCTTAGTACTATTTTTTCTACAGAAGCAAAATTGAAGCCAGAAGTACAGTACTGCTCTGTGTGCTGCAGCCATTGCAGAAGCAGCTGCAGGACAGGATCTGGGCAGTGCTGCCTTCTTGGTGTCCTTCCTTGCCCTGCCTGCAGGAAAGCAGCTGAGCTCGGGGTCAGCTCACCCCAGGCGGGCACGGCCACAGCTCTGGGTGTGCGGCAGAGCGTGAGGACTGCAGTATGGCAGCAGGAGCCCACAGCAGAGCCCTGCTGCTGTCCTGGCCTAGCACTGCCTCTTCAGCCCCACGCAGTGGTGGAGCCTCCCATGAGTTACCCTACACAGCAGCTCCTCACACTGCCTTTATTAGAGGTTTTCACCACACACCATCCTCAAGGAAAAGCTACTTCACAGTGACAGGCTGAGGCGGGTGTTGCCTCATGGCTGTGGTCAGATAGAGGGAAAACAAGAAACAAAGAAAAAAAAAAAGATACACCACTCCAGCTGTGCTTTGTGCCAAACGTCCAACTTACAGCCCGGCTTCAGCACTGCATGCAGGGGAGCAGCTCACCCCCACCCTGCAGCACGCAGTCGCAAGGAATGCACGCTGCCATCAACCCTCAACCACAGGAGATGCTAAAAGAAAGGGAAAAGGACCAGGCTGCGTTGTCAGCAACAGCACTCCTCAGCCACGGCGTGAGGGCAGGGAAGCAGCAGCACAGGGAACAGCGCTGGGCTGCTGTGCTGCGTCCTCCCACAGATCCTGGCAGCGTCCCTGACCCACCCAGCTGAGCCTGGGCTCCGGGGCAGTGCCGGCACCACGGAGCCAGACCTGCAGTCCCCCTGGCAGAGGGTGCTCAGCACACGCACATCGCTTCGCCTAATACGTGTAATTAATTCCCACTCATCCCCCCCAGTACACCATTCCCAATTCTAAACTAGCAGAGCTGACCCCCCACTCAGGGCAGACGTCAGCCAGGGGCCCTCCTTGGCAACTGCTTCCACAGAATGGTCTGCAGAGCTCAGCCTTTGCCAGGCTACATTCCCTCCTAAGGCACTGAGGTGAAGTGGTACTACTGGGCCCAGCAGAGCCCCGGAGACAGGCTGGGAGAGAGATGGTCTGCACAAAGCAGCAAGGCTGCAGGCAGGGTGTGAGGAGCAGCCCAGTCCCACTCTGCAGCCATCCCCTGCACTGCCCAGCCTGGAAAGAATGCACAGCCCCCACCTGAGCTGCAGCCTTCACCTTTGCACAAAGCAGGACTGCAGCAAGGAACTGGGCACAGGGCCCACGCAGCACCCAGCGCTGCTCCAAGGGAGAAGGGATGCTGCAGGCACAGCCCCAGCTCCGCACCGGGCTTTAATATATGCCTGCAGCAGCTGCGGAGCAGTCTGGGGTCATTTTTCACATCCAAATCCCAGTTGCTCCCCCTCTGTACCAGGCAGGGGCTGTGGAGCCCAGAGCCTCCTCCACGGAGCGCGCAGCAGCACAGCACCCCCAGGGCTGGTGGCAGCAACCGCTGCCCTGAACCGAGGGAGATGCGCTCCCCTCACAGAGGCAGAAATTGCAGCCCTGAGCACTGGGGTGCGTGTAGGGGGGTCACCGCTCTCCAACCAGCAGCAGCGGCCTCTCTGCCTGTCCTCCAGGGCAAAGGAGCAGTGCCGGGGCTGAAGAGGACCCGGGCAGGGGTAAGGGCTCAGTTCTCCCAACTCACCACTCCCACAGCTCCAGGGGCAGTGAGATGGGGGAGGAAAAGCACAAGGAGGAAAGGAAGCAAGCTGCGAGGGGCCAGCGCGGCCAGCAGCCAGTCTGGTGTTACACGTGGCCACCACAGAACAACTCCAGAGGGACGCACGGGCCGCGATGGAGGGATGTGACAGCAGGCTCTTCTCCACGAAATAGAGACCTTCTCTGGGGTACAGGTGCAGGGCACTTGCCCAGAAGGGAGCAGTGCAAGCAATCCAGAAACAGCAAGGGCGACAGCAAGCTTCCCTCAGGGACTGCTCCAGCCCCGGTACCAAAGGCTCTCCAGGAGGATGAGGGCTGGGCCTGGGGAGCTCAGAGACCAGGGAGGGCCCACCAGGTGATGCTGGAGAGCAGGGCATGGTGGGGCTGGGGCATGCTGGGGTGTCTCAGTGCTGCAGCCATCCCATGATCAGGGTTAAAGCACAGGAGCATGGGTGCACACCTCAGGCCTGCTTCCAGCACTGCCACTGTTCTCCCACCACTGCCAGAGCCTGCTGCCCCCTACAGCACACGAGCCCAGGTTTCAGGGAACAGGCATTTCTATCTTCCACCACAGGCAGCCCTGCTGCAGCCCTGTATGTCCCAGGCACTGCCAGCCCACCTGCCCTGAGCACAGGGTGCAGGGCCCCCCTGTGCCACCTCGGTGCAGACAGCAGAGGCAGCAGTCCAGCTGCACACCAGCCCTGCCAACAGCTGAGCACAGCGGCCTCCCAGCTCTGAGGCACCACATGGCCCAGCATGGGGCAGCGGTGCTCCTCGGGACAGCTCTGCTCCCAGGACACACAGCCGCCTGCAGTGCTGGGGCAGGCCAAAGCCCTGCCTCACTACAGAGCTCCGAGGCCACTCATTGAAGCAGCTGGGCGAGCTGTGCTCACTGCCCCTGGGAAACTGGAGCATGGTGGTTCAGGCATCCGAGTCCCTGCAGGAACCCCCGCACCACACAGCCTGCCAACGTCCACCCCAACATCATCTCCAGAAAGGTCTCTCTGACGCCAGGGAAGAGGGCTCCCATCAGACACCTTGTTTCCATTCAGCACTGAGAAGGTCCCTTTTCGGGAAGGGCCAGGTCCACGCTTCCACCCCTCCTCGCTCCGAGACCTGCCTGCAGGGCAGTGCTCAGGGGCTGGCTCTGCATTCCCTGCTCCATGCTGAGAGGGTTAAAGGCCTGAGAGGTCAACGATGGCTTTAATGAAGATGGCGTCATCGCGGACGTAGGAGTTCTTGGCTTCCATCACAGAGACGGGGCAGAACAGCGGGCAGCCGCTGGCAATGTTCATTTCTGTGACCGGGCGCTGGAAGGACGAGGAGGTCACGTCGGGTCGGAACGCATCGATGATGTGCTCCCGGTTGTTCTGATCCAAGAGCATCAGGGTCACCTGTGGCAAGTGTGAGAACACAAGAGCAGCTGAAGGAAAAGGAGAGAGGAGCCCATCTTGGCAGCTCGCTCACTGTGGCTGTGAAACACTCATACAAATGTAACACTGCACGTCTACAGATCAGAGAGACACCCACAGCCAGGGGCAGCACAGAACGTCAGCCCTTGTCACTGGAAACCCCCGGGTGGCAGAACAGTCACCAGCTGAGCAATCCTAGAGCAGGCACGGAGCTCCTGCCTCCCACACGGCTATCTATCTCCTTAGGTCCCAGGGAGCTCCCATTCCACCAAGAATGGAGGCAGAATGCTCAGCCTTAGGCATTTTGCAAATCCCAGAAGCTGAAATCTGAACAGGTGATGCTGTGCAAGCACCAACTGCAGGCAGCACAGCACGCAGAGGTGGGTCACCCCTGTGGCAGCAGTACAGCTCTGCTCTCTCCAGCACATTGTCCTGCAGCTCTTGCTGTTCCCCACACCCTGCCCACAGGATGGGATGCTTTCAGCCCCAGAGCAGCTGATGGCTGCAGGCTGTGCTGGGGGCTCCGACCCAAACCCACCTTCTGGTTGAAGGGCCAGCGCAGGAGCGCATCGTTGGGTCCTTTCATCACCACGAAGAACAGGGACAGATGGGTCCCACGCCCGGTGCCGTCCCCGTTCAGGTACACGCGCAGACACATCTTGTAGCCGTACTTGCTTGTGTAGAAAGCTGTTAACAAACAAACACAGCGTGGGTCAGAAAGTGCAAAGCCTGGCACCAAGCATCCTCCAAAGACTCTACAGCTGGGACTCCAGAAGAAACCAGGCTGGGGTTTTACAGGGCTGTGTGTGTGTGAGGGGGGGGAGCACGCCAACACAGAACGCCCCTCATTTCCAGCGCCCCAGAGCTGCAGGGAGGGGTGCAGCCCCACAGGGCCCCAGCAGAGCAGCCCAGCAGCTGCCTCCTGCCAAAGCAACTGGGCGGTAACCGCACTTCCTTCTATTTGCTCTAAAACGGATTTATCTGCTATCTATCTCTTTGCTCCTGCGTTTTAATACAAACCCAACAATTGTACCCGTTTTCCTTTCCCAGCCCACCCCTCTGCTCCCAGCTGTCTCCTTCCCACTCTGAACAATACCCATCTGCCCATTTCGCTTTGTAAGAGGGAAAACCACCTCCACAAAGACTTTTTTCTAAACCAAACATAACATTTGCTTCTCAGCCCTGCTCCTCAGCTGAGGCAGCACGTGGAATGGAAACTTCTCATCTAAGCAGTGCTATCAACTACTGCAGGAAGAAAGGTGTGCAACCCTACTCTTGCAAGATTGAAAGGAAAAGATAGCCCTGCCCCTTCCACAGACATCCCGGTGTGCCAGGCAGAGGCAACCTTCCCCGCCCTCCAGCTCATGTCCCTCCAGGAGCTGACTTGGTCATGACCTCGGACACAATTTGGGTCCCCCAGTGAGGGCATGGCAGTATGAGCTCCTTTAGGGCACAAGGAGCAGCAGAGCCCAGGAGCTGCCTCCTCGCACCAGGCTCTAACCCAAAACTGCAGCCTCAGGAGGTGCTGAGGTCAAGAAATTCCTGAGTGCTGGGCAGGAAACAGGGTGCAGGGGTTAAGGTCCTATCTCTGAGCCAAACAAAACAGATCTGAACCCGATTTAGCTGCTCTGAGAAGGAAGGAAGTGCCTCCTTTCTAGAACAGGACAGGGGTTTTCCACAGCTGTCACTGACTTTTAGAAGGAAATGCTAATTGCATGCACAGTTTCAGTGGCAGTTTAGTTCCCCTCAAGAAGGGGGAATCCTTTTTGCCTTCAGGTTTTCATAAGCAAAAGGACTCCAGACAGCCTTCACCCAGGAAACAGTTAAAAACAGTTGTAAAAGTGCCCCCGCTTTTATCTCCTGGCCCAGCAACAATCTGGTTTTTCATTACACCAGGAGGCAGCGCAGCATTTATGCCCCCAGCTCACATGCAGCTCTGGCCAGTTTCAAAAAGCGCCATGAAGGGCAATTCCCGGGCTAAGACAGCTGCATTTTCCACTGAGAAATTACAATGCCTTCTACAATGCAGAAAGCACCTCCTCCAGCACAGCGCTTTCATTCAGCCCAAGGCTTCTTATGAACACAAGACAAACCAGAAGATGGTTCAGATTTCCCTGGGAAAGAGGGAAGACGAGAAGCACAGCGGAGCAGCCATGCATTCCACGTGCTAAGGTCATCACTACAAACCCCACAGCCAGATGAGGCACAAAAAGGCTGCTTCTATTTTGGGACAATAACCTGGAGAGAAGATGGCGGGAGAGCGGCCTGTGATCGCCTCCTGGCGCTTCCTGGCAAATTCTGTTATCTTCCAGATGAAAACACCATCGTAGGTGGAAGCTTCCATGTTGCGGATCTTTTCCTCCATCTCAGCCATGGCCAGGTCTTTCAGCCCAATGCTCCTTTCCAGCTGCCGAACCTGCTCGGTGGGACAGACGGTGCAGCCTGGTCAGACACACTGCAGCGAGCAAAGGGCCCGGGGTAGAAATGTAGGAATGTAAGGCAATCCACTACAACTTCCTCTGGAACCCCATCGTTCTGGAGGACGCACACTAATACAGCGCAGCGGCTGAGCTGGAAACCTTCCTGCCTTGCATGGAAAACCTCTCTCCACGAGCACTTCTGTTGTGTTGCAGAACAAGGGGTGAGGTTGGGGGGGGAAAAAGTCACCTTTGTGACAAAAGTAGATTGAGAAACAGAAGGACCTATACTCAGCCAACCCATTCTGTTGCTGTGAGGCAGCAGGGTTACGGCTGCACTGGCAGATCCCATACTGAGAGAGCACAAAACTACAAACTGCACAATTCCCAGGCCCCAAGATGTAAAAGCACCGCGCTGGAACACAGAGCTGGGAGAGCTCCTTCCCTCCAGGCTGAGCCCCCACCATCACACTTCTACAATGAGTGGCTGGGAATGCAAAGAGATTCAGTGCAACGCCGGCTCCTCCCTCTCCAGTTGGAGGACTTCACCCAAGAAGAGTGCGAGCATCACTTAATTACTAACAGAGAGCCTAGAGCATTCACTTTAGGTCAATTCAATTCCCATCTTTTCCAGGAAGCCTTCAAGGTTGGGCATAGTCACAAATGGTATCTTAGTGCTACCTTCAGATTTAGGGAGAGACAGGAGTGGATACAGGTGGAGCTTTGCTAAGAACACAGAAAGGAAGCTGACAGACGGCTCTGCTCAGAGTCAGGGAGCCCATGCAGGCACTGCACACCTTGTTACTCAGCGTCTCGATCTGCTCCTGGTCTAATCGATGCTGCCGGCTGTACGCTTCAGCTGTCAGAGATACCCTTTCTACCTCTCTATTGAGCACGCAGACAATGTTCTCAAAGGTCACTGTTTTCTTCTCCAGGGCATCACACCTGCCCAAGAGCTCCAGGGACTTGAAGAGCTCCGACTCCGGGCACAGGGAGTTTGCTGCCAGCAGAGGGGAGCTGCTCTGTGATGAGGGAAGGGCAGGAAGGTGCTTCAGGTCTCCGGATCCACTCCTGAGGCTGAGCACAAAACTCAGCAGCATGTATAGATGCTCTGCCAGGCACTTGCTTTCGTGTTCTGGTAGCTTTTCATTTTCCACCTACATGAAGAGAAATATATCCCAATCAGCAAGCTCAAGCTGTCACCATCCACAGAAAAATGTCCTCCTCTCGAGGCCACAATGTTAGCTTCAAGTTATAAAGGGAAAAAAATCAAAGAAAAACAGTTGAAAAAACGTGGATTTTGTTGGTGTTTTTGTTTTATTACAGAAAAGCTGTGATCATATACAGTGATGGCTGCTTAACGTTCCCTCAGCTGCACACACTGTTCTACCCTCCTCCAGTCCTTTGCAGAAGGGCTGTCAGACCGACTTAACAGCACCAATGGACAAAGCCTCATATAATCCTCCTGAGAAGGGATTTACACTGACATCACCGGTAAGAGCTGAGAAAACCACGTCACATGGAGAAATACTGCCCTGCCCAAGCTCTAGCAGTGGAACAAGCCATAGGATGCCCAGGTCCATGCTGGCAGCTGGCAGCACCATAACCACCTGGACCTCAAAGCATTTGGTGCAGTTCTCAAGATGTCCTGTATTGCTCATTCTCTGGTACCCCAAATCTGGGCAGTAGATAATGTGAAGTGGCATTTACAAAGGGCCTAGAACACCACTCTGCTGAAATAGCTGAGCACCAGCACCTGCAACAGGTCAGGCTACAGCCACCTGCAGGTCACAGCTAACACTGGAACTGAAAACAAGACAGACAAGAGCAGATAACCCTTACCATCTCAGCACAGCCAACAACCTCGAATCTGCAAGGCACTTTACATTTGCCACAATTCTTCACGTGGTCCTGAAACTAGAAAAGAAGATAATGTTAGACGGGTCTTATATCACAAAGATCACCCCCTCTCCAGCTCACTGAGGTCTGGGAGCCCGAAGACAAATGAAGAACAGCCTCAACCTAACGCTAATCGCTGGCAGACGCACTGCACCTCAGCCTGCTCACAGCTGGCAGCTGCCCTGAAGCATGGAGGCCAAGGCTGGAGCTCTGCAGAGCAGTGCCAATAAGCCATTGGCCTCTGAGATGCCTCATTTGGATTCCCACGCAGCTATGATCAGTGCTAAGCAGCGCTGGCACGCTGCCATCTTGTTTTTGCCATGCCTCCCACCATCAGGTATCAGTGGTCTACAGCGAGCAGCACACTGAACACCCACATCTGCTGCAACAGACGTCAAAGCTGCTTTTAAACCACTTTTTGAAAAGCTCCCAGGCGCAGCCCAGGGCTGCTCAGTCCCCCACTGCAGGGGAGAGATCCGAGCAGCAGTTAATGGACGGAGCAGCCACCGGAATCCCAGCAGTGCGAGCCTCCCCATTGCTGGGCTGCAGCACGCCCGGACCCAGAGCTCACAGCACAAAGTCCCTCCTTGTGCTGGCTGTTTTGAAGAGCTCTTTACTCATCGTTATGATGAGGAAACATCCTCGTCTCTGACTTCCTACCACTACGTTCAGCCTCACGGAAAAGCCACGTGTGCGCAGCGGCTGCCACCTCATTGCTCCCCCACTGCTCCTCGATGGTCTCAGCTCCCCCCAGCTCTGCTGCCCCCTGGCAGCCGCACACCTTCTCTCTGGGGATCTTCTTCTTCCCACAGCCATCACAAGTCAATGGAAATTTTGGGCAGACTTCATCGTGAGCCTGTAAAAGAACAGACAGAAGGCTTTGGTGCACTCAGAACTCTTTGTGCTGGCTCAGTTCTGTGACCTCTGGGCTGCCAGCACTGTGGGTGCGTATGCAGCCGTTCGAGCCTCAGCCTCGATTTAAAGAGCTGCTGTAACATTTTAAAAGAAAAAACAATAATAATCAGATTACAGCTTTGATGAATAACCAACAGGAAGCTCCACGCATGGCTTTGCCAGGAAAAGGCACTTTGGGGCAGCATTGCAGCAAGGTCATAGGTGTAAGTTTTTGGGATCAGTTCACAGAAAAGCATTTTTCAGCCAGAAAGGGAAACCATTTAAAACCACCCCACGTATCCCATGTTGTGACAAGGACCACAGCAGTGCCACACTCTCCCCGCAGCACACACTGCTCAATGGGCACTGCTGGAGCACCGCTGCGCTCTGTGTTGCTTCCACACAGCTCAAACCCATCTCCTCATGCACCAACCCACTGAAACAACTGATATTTGGCTTCTGAAATGAGGGATCCAGAAATCACCTCTTGCTTTTCTGTCCGAGCTTACGTGAGCTTTGATGCACCACTGCAAATTCCATTAATAGGCAGATCAAAATTGAGACTAGGAGAGAAGCTTGTTTAACAACACCCTTCTGGTAGTAACAGAAGAAAAAATACTGACGTATTTCCAAAGCAGCTACCTGAAACCAGATGCCTTGAAAACCTGCTCACGTTTATCTGTATTAAAACAAGTCACCGCCTCCGGGAGGGGGGACACGCGCAAGCTGTGCTCTTACCACATCACAAACTGGAAAGTGAAACCCACGAGCGGCTCAGGTTTGGCATGCTGGGAACTCTCTCCTTTTCATAATTGAGATGAGCAGGCAGAGCCAAAGGCTCGCAGCGCTGCCCCTGAGCAGCCACCTCCTGGTCCCCTCAGCGGGCAGAGGAAGGCAGAGGCAGCCTGCAGAGGGGCCAAGCCCTTTCCTCCAGCTGCTCCTGCTCTCTGGTTCCACAGAACCAGACAACACCTTCCCTGCAACCCACAGAACATTGGCACAGCAACAGATGCTGCACTCCGGCTGAAGCAGGAGCCACTTGATAGAGGGGATTTCGCACTTCTCCTGCACCAGCTGTGATGTGTGAAATCACCACCTGGTCGTTAGCAGCCTCCCACCTCGCAGCGCTCCTCTCTGTGCTGGCACCTCCCCACAATGCACAGTCCTGTGATGGACGCTGAGCTCACAGCTGGAGTGCTGCAAAACAGCCCTGCACGGCTCCAAGTGCTGCTCAGCAACACGAGCTCCAACCAGCACAGACCCAAATCTCCTGGTTCACAGGACATTTTAATATCAACAGTGTGGGGCTCCTCCAGAACCCCTGCTTCTGCCCCTGCCCACTCTTGTGTGGGTGCTGCATTGCATAGGAATGCTGTCTGCCAAAACCCACCCTGCCCAGCAGCTGGGGCAGGCGCACGAGCCTGATCTGCAGCACTCCGCCACTCAGGGATGAGGCAATCCTCCTGCCACAGCTCTCCCAAACCCACAGCTGCACAGATGGGCGGCTCTGATGCCCAGCACCAGCCACAAGCAGCATTGGAAAGCCATTGATGCCACCGTGCCAGGTAAGAGCAGGTCACTCTCCTGCTGTGAACTTGTTTGCAGTTAGACAGGGGGAGAAGGGAGGAGACGGCAATAAAGGAATTAGAGCAGAGCTGGAAGAGCAGAGCCCAAGTCAGATCATCCCCTGCTACCTCAGCACCAACTGCAGCGGCTCAGAAAAACAAACGTGGGCAGAGCTCAGCCTCCACAGCAACACCTCCTCCTTCCCGCTCAGCAACAACAACAAAGCCGTTGGCTGATCTCACAGACCGATCGCCCTCCCTAAAAACAAAGCGTTCCCAGCAGCGCTGCTGCACAGCACATGGGCTGCACCCCGCAAGGACGGGCGATTCTGCAGGAGCTGAGCGGCTGGGAAAGCGGCCTCCAGCAGCCTCCCAGGGCCAGGACAGCCCCACGCTCATAGGCAACCACTGCAGCACAGCATGACGGGCCGTGGCGGAGGCACCCAGCACTCCTCCCCTCACCTCCAGGTCCCGCAGCAGCCTGCGGTGTGCAGGATGTAACTCTCGTACCTTAATATCAGGGAAGTAGAAAAGTGATTTGCAGTATTTGCAGTTGAGGGTTCTCTCGGGGCACTCCCGCTCAGAGTGGCGCTCCTTCTCATTCAGAGGGATCACACCTCTGCATGCCTGGCACTCAATCAGCAGGAACGGGCAGTTCCCCTCATGGCAGCTCTGTGACAGGGAGAGCAGCACAGTTCAGTACAGCCGGACAGAAAAGCAGACACACACAGGCAGAGAAGCTGGGCTTAGCAACAGCAGCTGATCCCGGAGCTGGAATGATCATCTGCTAAGGAATGCCAGGAGGAGCTGCTCTGCCGGGCCTGCGTAAATGAGACAAAAGGGAAAACTGCAGTTTAATCCGATTGCTGCTGCAGGTCTCAAAAGCTCTGCTGAACTTGACTTGAACTACTGCTGAAAGTCACCATCCCCACGTCGTGGTGGTGGAACAGGATGTGTCCTTGCCCCCAGCTGCCCCGCTCCGAACATGGCACGAATGCACATCTATTCTATGGAGGTTTCTCAACTGCGCTGGGAAATCCATCAGCACGACACGATGCTGGGGACAGGGCAGGTGGCTGAGAACAGCCAGCAGCACTCTGCTGCGAGCCCTCGGTTATCTGCACACAGCGCAGGCTGGGCCGCACCCCGCAGCGCTCCACACAGCATTCCACGGGCGCAGGTTGCTCCGGGAAAGCACTCCAAGCACGGAAACGACAAGCAAAGACACACACAGAGCCAAAGGCGGTGGCAGTGGGGAGGAAGGAAAGCTTGCAGGAAGGCAGAGGAGAAACAGCTGGAAGGGGACTGGCACACAGAGCACGGCCAGAGCTGCGGCACTGCCAGCCCAGACACCGCAGCACGGCTAATTCAGCCTCAAAAACTGCTGAACCCACAGCTAGTGCAGATCAGCCACCACTCACTGCTCAGAGCTGCGTCGGGGCTCAGCCCAGGGCATGGAAACCACGGCTGCCTGCACAGTGCTTGCTGGAGTGCAGCACAGAAGCTGGCAGAGGTGATGTCACGGCTTTCACAGGGCCTCCCTCACTTCTGTTTGCAGAATGGGGACCTCTGCTGCGGAACTTCTGCTTTTGGCATTCTATGGTTTTATTAATCAGCTTTTAGGACCGATGAGACAGACTTTTGATTTGGTACCCAGAGGTAGAAAGAATTCAAGGCGGTGTTTCTGGCAGTGAAGCAGCTCAAGAGGCAGCAGTGGGGCTGGGGGAGCGCCGGCACCTTAAGAAACACTGAAAGCAGCAGCAGCATTTCTACCATTTCCTGGGATGGACTCTGCCTTTCCTACTGCTTTGAGCAACATGATGCTGTGGGGCATCCAAGGATGCTCTCCCCAAATTCTTCTGTTGCAATCCCTACCAGCCCAGAGAATGGGTTTTGCCAGGAGGACTCAGGTCTCAGATGGAGCAGCCCGACCTCCCTGCTGGGTGGGAGCTGCTCCCCCCTCTGCCAGAGCTGCTCCATCCACACAGACGACCAAATCTGCTTGCCAAGGAAATTCAGCGTGACCATTTTGGGCTCTAATGAGTCGTGGTAAACTGCTGCTTGATAAGTAGGGAGGTTCAAAGGAACTGCAAACAGAGATAACACCACGGGTCCAGCTCCCAGTTATCAGGCAGCCACTTGGCAAAGCCCTGAGAGGTGCTGCCCACATCAACCAAGGTCACAGCCTCAGAACAAGCTGTCACCGGGCACACAGCCCTGTCACACTGTCCTGCCAGCGATGCCAGGCACCAGCACGTTTCATAGCACACATCTGAACTCACCACTGCTGTGCAGTCCTGGCACAGGCGCTAGCAGCGGGAAAGCCTGCTCTGCTCCACGCACACCACCAACCATGCCACGCAGCCTGCAGGGCTCTGCTACTCTGCAGAGCTCTCCCTTCCTCTGAGTGGGCACATCCAGCCCATGGCACGGCTTTGTTGCTCTCCTTTTTATGTTTTAATGACAAATATATTAAAAATTAAAATGTTTTGGTACTTATGTTACCTATATTATGTACTTTACAAGGGCTGCTCTGAAAGTAAAGCCTCCTCTTTCATGATGTTGGCCCACAGTGCCAGAAGCAGATGTTGGTGGGATGGCAGCAGAGGCTGAACCTTCCCACCAGTATCCCGTTGTGTTGCTGCTGTGTGACAGATGGCAGCAGAGGGGTGGTGTGACAGAACGGTGCATGACATGGGAGTGCGTATGGAGCAAATATGTGGAACTGAATTCCTCCCTGCAGAAAGAATGCCAATGAGTGCCATTCATTGATGCTTGTGAACGCTGACGGAGACCAAAGAGTGGATGTGAGCACAGAGAGGGGCGGGTGGTGCGTTTCAGCAGCAGTGACAGCAGCAGTGGTCACCTCAGCTGGTGTGGGTTTGCTCATCACTGATGAAAATGCAGAGAGCTAATGGTAGTGACTGTGCTGGAAAACATCATCCTGTAGCCGAGGATTCGCTCCACCGAACAGCATTACTGTGCTCATTGTCTTTGTTGCAGTTTCCATGGGAACACAAAGGAGGCATTACTTTCAGAGCAACCTACGTATGTGCTGCCCAAGACAACCTCTCTCTGCTCAGCGCAGCCCAGCCACGCCAACAGGTCGGACACCATCACTCCAAGCAGCATCTCCAGCAGCACACACAGCTGGATCTATTGCACCAAAATGACCAGCCCTGGCTGGAACCTCTGTGACACCAATCACACAACAAAGGCACTGCTGAGGCGGGGGATGGGCAGGGGAGGGCAGGCTGTGCTGTGCCCTCAGCTGAGGCTGTGCCCAGCAGAAGGGTGGCTGCAGCATGAGGCCAAGAACTGCACAGGCACGTGGAGAAGGGCAGATTTCGCAAAATGGAAAAGGCAAACCTGTGGTGAGCAGCTGGATTTGGGCTCAAGCCCAATTGCTGTGCTCTGTCCAAAGAGCTGATAGAATCTCTTTATCTTTTAAAGAAGGGTGTGTGTGATTGGGGCTCTGGCACTCGCCTGATCTCTGGAATCCAAGGAATTCCCAGCTGGCAGTGAAGTGCTGCCCCAAAATGCCAACAGCCACGCACAGAGGCTTCCCAGGGTTTTCACACAGGCTTTAATGGGACGCATCGCTCCCTACCAGCTTCAAAGCCAGCCAGGTGCAGCTTTTGGTTTTCAAAGGCTCAAGCTAGGCCTGGGAACGAGGTGGGCCACCGCAATGAGGCTGAGCAGCTCCCAGCAGCATGCTGTGAGCACATCGCGGCCGGCGGGGCTTCCCAGCCCCCTCCCACGTGCCCAGCGCTCCCCACGCTCACCTCCCACCGCACAGCCTGGATGGAGCTGCCAGCCACTGCTGCTCCCCACGGGCAGGCATTGTTTGTGGGCTTCAGCTCCTGAGAGCAAAGGCATATCAGGTCCCTTCTGCTGCAACAGGAGGCCCTTCTGGACACCCCTATGTGCTACTGCGGGGTACTGCAGCACGTGGGTCCTCCTGGGAAGAAGCAGTCTGGTCCTCATCAGCCACCTGCAAACAGCACTGAACACCATGTTGCAACCTGGAGTCAAAATCTTCCAATTCCTGATTCTATAAGGACCTCTGGTTGCTCTGGTATTGCATCATCAAGTGCTCTCGCCACAGCACTTAGAAAGCTGCACCTATGCTGGTGATGCTGCTATAAAATATCTAACAGCACGTTTCAGAGGCAACAGGAACCAGGTGAGTATTTCCAAGACCAGCAGCTCTGCTCCAAAACACAGCCTGAGACTGAAAGGCGCCACCAAGAGCTACCAGGGCACTCTCAGGGACACAGCTGAGGCCATCCAGCAGTGAAGCACTGCTCAGGGTCCTCCTAGAGAGGAGCAGCTCTTCCTACACAGAGGGCAGTGGGAGTGCTTCACCACCTCCCGTGCTGCTGCGGAGCCCAGGGCAGACGGATCACGCAGAGCCAAAGTGCCCTCTCTGACTTGGATTAGGACAGGTTATCACCGCAGCTGGCAGCAAATCAGTTTAAATACTGCCATCACAATCAAGCTTAAAATGAGAGCTCCCCTTCGCACAGAACTTGTTGGGCAGACCCAGCATAAATATTTGCATCGCTCCCCCGAGCTCCTGGACACCACAGGACATGCTTTCTTAGTCTTTCCTTTCGCTCTCAGGGGACGGTTTTAGTTTCTCTGCCCCTGCTCAGATTTTCCGCCTGCACCTAAAGGCCCCTGCCCACAGCTCACCTTCCTGTACGTACATTCAGACCCATTATCAGGAAACCTAGATCAGAAAAGGGGGTGCAGATTAAAAGGAAAACCCCCGCCAGCCCCACCACAACACACTTGAGCTGAACGCCGCTAAATATTTACAACTGCATCCAACAGTCAGAAAAATGCATTTATAAAGCCAGGCATGTTCTGAGTGCTTACACACTGTATGCCCCGCACAACTTCGAGCAGAATTGCAAGTCATGTCTGAGCAGATTTCACTCTTTCAGTTCTGTGTGTCCCTGTGAGACGTGAACTCCTGGGGCCTGAACAGAAAGCAAAACTGAGCTTAACTTTGCCCTTGTTTTTTTGCAGAGCTTTGCAGCTGCAGGACATTTTTTACTCACTCGTACCCTGATAACGTTAGCAAACCAAAAGTGACAGTATCTCTTGATTTATAAGTGGAGAGCAGCCAAATCAGTCTCTCGGTACCAACACTGCACAAGTCTTAAACGAGCAAACAATGAATTAGCTCGGAGGGACTTTCCATGTCCTGTCGGAAATAGCACAGCAAGGGACTTTCCATCGCGGGAGTACTGCTGCCACAGGACGTTACACACACTGTTACACACACTGTTACACACACTGTTACACACACTGCTGCCTGCAGTGCAACCGTACAGCAGAGGGCAAACTGCAAAGCTGAGCTGTGCCACCACTGCCACGCTGAGCTATGAGCCCGTGGGGCACTGCTGACAGCCAAACACATGCACAGAGCACTGGGTTAACGCTCAGCCCGCCTCTCCTTCCGCCACGTGGGCCCTCAGCCCCGTGCATCGCCTCCCAGCACCTCATCACTCCAGGAGCTCTGGAAGCTGTGCACAAGAACCCAAAGCACCGCAACGTGCATCCAAGGAAGGGAGACCCATCGCAGGGCGGCCTGCTGCCCCAACAGGCTTCTCAGTCACACTGAGAGGACCTCTGGCACGTGACAACTTGTGCCCAGCCCTTCAGGAGCCGCTATTCAGGACTTCTCTAATCCAGGAGAAAGAGCTCAGAAGAGTGCCTCAGCCACAGCACCCTGACATGAGCACGGTAAGCTGCTGACAAACCTCATTCAGTTCAGTCTGACGGAGATAAGCTGGCTCACTACAATTGGCATTCAGAGCACTGCAGCAGGCACAAGACCTCTGTGCCACAAGGAACAGGTCACCAGCACTAATTACAGCACAGACAAGGCCTGCATACACACCAGCACAACGGCTTGGATCACAAATCTCAGCAAAACACTGCATTCTGCAATGAGGCTCCCCAGAGGTCTGTGCTGTATTGGCATCAAGCTTTTAACTTCAGATTTATCCAGGCACATGCATCCACACCACACGCTACTTAGAGATCTAAGAAGAAGAGTTCTGAAGCAGGAGAAGATTTCAGCATCCTATACCCACTTATCTTTCAGACTGTGCCAGTGCAAAGAAGCTGAAAGCTCCAGGCAGGAGGGCAGGGAAGCACAGCAGCAGCACAGCTGCAGGCAGGAGCTCAGGAGTGACCCACAGCCACACTGTTTCTTCCTGCCATCCTGCAGTGCATTGCCAAGAGAATCCACACCGAGATGAAACTCCTTCCTGATACACATCTCAGTCTGGTGAACAACCGGGCAACAGCCTTTATGTAGGGATAGTGTTGGGGGAAAAAAGGTTTATTCCTTTTATTTTGGGCCCTTCGTGTAATGGTTCATCCATTCCATTATGGATGACAAAATGATCCTTCAGGAGCAGCAGAACTTCACAGGTGGGTAAACACTGCTCCCAACTGCCAACACATCATAATGATGCTTTCTGCACAGCAGAGCTGACCTGTAGGAAGGCACAGGGAAGCAAGTGGCTCGCTGCAATCCCCAGAACACTCCACATGAAGCACAATAGCTGCACACATGCTAAAGTCCAAAGGCCTGGATTAAAGAGCAGGAAGGGCAGATGAAAACCTTTCCAAAGACGAGCAGAAAACATCCTGGTGGCACAGAGCTACTCAGAGCGGTGTGTGCTGAGCCAGCAAGTGACAGCCAAACCCCCTGCCCTCTTACTGCAGGTGCTACTTGGCCTTGCAGCTGGCTGGAAACAGGACTGTGGATGGCCAGGCCGCCTGCCGCAAGCTCACAGCTCAGAAATAGACTGCAGGTTCACACAGCATAGCAAACAACAACAGTCTGACTGTAAGGCACAGTTCCTTGACAGTTTCTTCATCTCTTAGGGCAGAAAGCAATCAGAAATAGAACAAGTGGTTCTCGTTGTGGAAGTGAAGAGTTCAGAGCCTGAGATGATAAAGCAAACCTGAAATTCTTCCAGTTCAGCCCATGCCCTCAGCAGGACGCACAAACCCAGCCCCGTGAGGAAGTCTCTGCAGCTCCCAGAGGGCTTTGCTTACAACGAAGCAGAGGTGAAAGCTCCCACCATCACTTACAGCCTCAGTAGAAAGCAAACCCCCCCCAAATCTCTCCTGTCGGCACACAGAGGAGAGAAAAAGTGTGCAGACACCAAAAGCCCTCCTTCGAGATTTACCTCATATTCTTTAATAGTCCCCTTCCACGTGCAGCCCTCATTAATACAGACGGCGGGCAGACTCTCCACCTCCCGACGAGCTGCGTTGTCTGGGAAAGCCTACAGTGGAAAAGGTAAATGAGCACAGAAATCACCGAGGGGTGCAAACACGGTCCGGCCTCTTCATCCTTTATTAACCATTCTTAACAAAAATGTAAAACGAATAAAGAAAGGACTCCTCCCCGTGCCAGTTGCCACATCCTCAGAGGCGTGCTAATGGCAAACAGATCTTTATTACAGTACTTAAGTAGGTCACTGCTATATTCCCATGACCTGGATTTTACAAGTTGGGGAGTTCACCTCGTTAATTGTAACCCTCACTGCTCAGCAGAACATTTCCAAAGAGCACAAAGGAATCCCAAAAGCCCTGTGTTTAAAAGGAAAACTACAAGCAGCATTAACAACAGGGATTTTTTCTTTTCGATGCATTTTTACTTACAGAGCTGGTTTCCAAAATAGAAACTCCTTCTTCATATATTCCTTCTTGAATGCAGCTCGCACACTTTTGGGGTCCAGAACTAGCAGACACAAAAACAATAATCAAACACACAATTTATGATATAACAACACAACGAGAGGATTTTCTTATCCTTTAAACAATCTGCCGAGCCTTTGCTCAGGTGTAGTTTGGATACCCATTTCTGCTATTAGGGGCTTTTTATTTGCCTCGTGTGTCACTGTTCTCCCCTGCTCCACTCAAAGGCAACAGTGAGAGGGAACAGAAGCGAACTCCTCTGAACCACGTGCCTCATATTCGGGCATAAGAGGCACCCATCAATCCAGGAGCAAACTGAGGGAACCCGCAGAGGAATAAAGGCACATCAGACATCACACATCTCTGATGCTGAACCTCAGAGGTTACACACCGCTCCTTCCCTCAGACAGCACAACCACAGTCCTCCAGCTCCTTCATCTCTTCTGCTCACTTCTAAGCCTTCATTATAAGGGTGAAGGCACGAGAGTTACCTTATAATTTTCTTCAAGCAATAGGAGCAGTAGCGATGCCCGCACTGTGCCTGGAAGGGCCGCCTCAATATGTTCCTGCAGTCCGAGCAGAGGTACTTCACCTCCAGCTTAGTTCCCAGGATCTCCTTCGCAAACCCGGGCTGGTTCAAGTCCAGAGAGCCGGGCGGAGTCGAATTTGCTGCTGCCATGGGAACAAAAAATTCCGGCTGTACACCCAGAGCCTGGAAATAAAAATACGTTCCCTGTTTGGTTATACCTGGAGGACGGCAACGCCTCACTATCACGGGGCACCGGAGCCCGGACAGCACCGGCAAACCGCGCCACGAGGCACGGGACGGCCCCGGCCCGGCTCAGCGCCCTCAGCCCCGCGCAGGGAACGCCGCCTCCGCCTCAGCCGGGAGCCCCGCGCCGCCCGACAGCTCCAGGGAACGACCCGAAGGCGCCGACCCGGCCTCGCGGCCCGGCCGCTCGAGGGCGGCAGCGATCTCCGAGGCGGCCGGGCCGGGCGGGGGGCGGAGCGCGTTCCCACGGGGCAGAGCCCGTCGGAGCCCGCCTCCCGCG
>JACDJE010000172.1:1040002-1122812 GCA_016647715.1 Pavo muticus | reverse complement strand
CGCACTGCGCCACCGCCCGGCAACGGCCCCGCCCGTGGCGACGGGCGGCTGGGGGCGGGGCGGCACGGCCACACCCGGCACGGCCACACCCCGCCGCTCTTCTCATGGAGACCCCCTCCGCCCCCTCGCCCAAGTTGCCTCCCCACGCTGTCCCCGCTGCGTGTCACCCCTGCAGTCATCTGCCCTCCCCCCCCACAGTGCCACCTCCCCGCTGTCACCCAGCCCTGGCTCCACCCACACCTGCACCCCACAGCCCGGGTCCTTGGCACTGTCCCCTGGGCCCGGGCAACGCCACACCAGGACCGGGCTTGGGTCCCCCGGGACAGCAGCAGCCAGCACCGCCCCAGAGCCCCCACGCCGGCCCCAGGACCCTCCTGGGTCAGCCACCATCCCGCATCCACCCCGCTACCCCCTCACCCCAGCTCCGGACTCCCCAGGCAAGGCCCAGCAGTGAGCGCAGCCCCTACCTGGACACACAGCGCCATGGCCGCTGCTCGCAGCCCCGGGTACCCGCACCGACAGAGCGCGGCGGCAGCCAGAGGCCGGGCGGGTTTCCGTGTCACAGGAGGTGATGGGGAAACACGAGCGCCCACCACGTGGCGGTGAGGTCACGCCGAGGTGCTTTCTGCAGGGGAACTCGGCACTGCTGGAGGTCACACAGCAGCTGCCTCCACGGAGCGCAGCCCCACAGCCCCCTCCCCACGGTGCGCTGACCACGAGCAGTGGGTGCCCGTCCTGCACCCTGCGGGAAGCTGCGGCCGACCCGAAAACCCAGAGCTAGGGGCACTGGGGCTCTGCTGCCCCGGCATGCAGGCAGGGCACCAGGTCTCGTTCTTACCCTGAGGGGAATTTGCTCAGGACTGGGGAAATCCTGCTTGGCCGCAGCTAGGCAGGACAGATTGACGATGCCCAACCCGTGCCCTCAGCACCCGTGCGCAGCTCTGGTGTGTGCTGGGTGAGGTGGGAGCTGTGTGGCCACGCGGGTCCTCCTGGGGACCTAATGGAGGTCCGGGCGCCACGCGCAGTCACCAAACCACAGCCGGTGCCACCGCCGCCCACAGACACCAGAGGGAGTCGTACTGGGAGGGGGGAGGAGACCCAGGCACTGAGGATGAAGGCTTCCAGAGGAGCAGGAGCCGCTTTGCACGGCCAGGGCCACCCCCTGCGCCCAAACACAGCCACGGATGTCCCACAGCTGAGCAGTGGGTGGGCACAGCGTCACACAAAGGCCATGAGATGCCGCCCCAGAGGGGACAGCAGCCGTCGGGACGCAGCACGCGGCTCCGGATGAGAGCGATGAGGGGGTGGCTGCACCGGGGGGTGCCCCATAGGGACGGCAAAGCCCAGAGCAGCAGCAATCAGGCGGACAGCTCAGCGCTCGGCCCGCCCCTATGAGATGGGCCCTGGGCTTCCCCGGCACCACCCGCAGAGCTCTGTTGGGGTGGTGTTGGGGTGGCTGACGCACCGCCGCGCGTCCCGGCTGCCTCACGTCTGTTGCAACGCTCCTTTTCCCGCTGCGCGTTTACGGGAAAGCAAAGGTACAAACCCCGCGTTGCTACAGCTCTTCACGGGTTTATGTAATACAACGAAGAAAACCCCTTCTCCATTTCGTGAGCAAAACGTGACGCCGGCCGAAGCGCCGAGGGCGGGAGCCGCCCGCAGACAGCACCGCCCAGCGATGCCACCCGCGCTGCCGCCCGGCACGCGGCGGTACTGCGGCTGTCGGGCTTTCTGACACGAGAACCCGGGGCGGCCACACACTGAGCGGGACAGTGCAGATGAAGCGGGCGGGACAAAGCGGAACCGAACACCGCCGGTAATGGGCGCCCGCTGCAGCGCCTCACGCATGCGCGACCCGTACACGGACCACCGTTCCGTCCAACTGGGCGCGGCTATTGGTCAGCAATCCTGACAGCCCCCGCGGTTTAGACCAATCACTTCTTGGTAAGGAATTATTGGCAGTTGCAATAGCCTATCAGAACGCAAAGATGTGTGCGCGCCCACCTCCAGCACGCCGTGCACTCTAGCCAATGAGAGCCGGAGGCAGGTTGATTGTCAGTGTGCTGTACCTATGAAGAGGAAGTGCGTCACACCTGCCAGGGAATTCCTCGTTCTGCCAGAGTCCAGCAAGGAGCCTCTAGTCCCGCCCCCCGCCCCGGAGAGGTCGCATTTTCTGACGGGCGTGAGCACGAACCTATCGAAGAAGGAGGCGGCCGGTGGGAGGGCGGCAGGGCCCGTCCCGCACCCAATCAGCGGGCAGCACTGCCGGAGCGGCGGGCGCGGCACCGAGGAGGGGGCGGGGCGAGCAGCGGCGGCGTCATGGCGGAGAGCGACTGGGACACGGTGACGGTGCTGCGCAAGAAGGGCCCCAGCGCGGCCCAGGCCAAGTCCAAGCAGGTCAGTGGGGCGGCGGCGAGGCGGCTCGGCCCGGCCCGGCCCGGCCCGGCCCGGCCGGGACTGAGGCGCGGAGGGAAGCGCGGCTGAGGCCCGGGGGGGTGCCGGGGCTCGGCTGATGCAAGGGCTGGGGCGGGGCCGGGCCTCGGCTGCCCGCGGGTGGCTCTCGCCCGGCATCGGCTGAGCGCGGCCCTTCGCTCCCGCAGGCGGTGCTGGCAGCGCAGCGGCGGGGCGAGGACGTGGAGACCTCCAAGAAGTGTGAGTACGGCGCGGCACGCGGCTCCGGGATCCCGGAGATGGGCGGGCGGCGGCTGCGAAGCGCGCGCGCAGCTCCCGGGCTGTGCCTCCGGTTGATCGCATACGCTGAAACAGTTCCGTAGCTGCTCCGCTTCCCTGTGGGGCGGCTCTTTAAAATCCCCCATTTCCCGGCTGATGCAAATTCTGAAGCTCTTCCCCGCGGTGGTGTAAAGGCACACACAGCAGGGACGGCCCGACAGCTCTTTCAGGGCACTGAGTGTCAGACACTGACGTTAGAGAAGGGATTCAAACTGACCAAAATATTCTGGTTAAGAAGAAACAAAGCAAATAGCATATTTCTGAACCTCTGCCTTCCAGCAACGCTACACAGTGTTACTGCTTACTTCTTAATAGCATCAGAAACTTGGGTGGAGCAGCCTTGTAAGTAAGCAAACAAGGCCCAAGTTCAAATATTAAATCCCTCTATGCTGCAGCAAAAACATGCACTCATGGAATGAAATTGGAATATTAAATCCCCAAGTAATAGCAAAAACTTGCATGTCTGGAGTGACGCTCAGATGTGCACTAAAGAAAAGGGAGGGCCTGGAATGACTGTGTTTAGATGTCAGCATTTAACAGGAGTGAGATAACACATTTC
Source organism: Pavo muticus (assembly GCA_016647715.1). Taxonomy (NCBI): domain Eukaryota; kingdom Metazoa; phylum Chordata; class Aves; order Galliformes; family Phasianidae; genus Pavo; species Pavo muticus. The sequence goes on along the minus strand of JACDJE010000172.1, from coordinate 1,119,523 downwards.
CTGACCTTCGGCAGGCAGGGTACTGTTGAGGTCACTGCTGATGTTGGCGTGAATCCTTGAAAGCTCCCTGGGATTCTGGGCAGCTGAGTGTTTAGAAAAACTGCTTTGATTCCTCTTGGTGCAGCTCTGAGCCTTGTTTTGTTTGTTCTTGTGTTTTTTTGTTCTTGCTTTGAATGATAGGGGCAGCAGGCCAAAACAAACAACACTTCATCACAAAGAACACAGCCAAGCTCGACCGAGAGACAGAAGAGCTGCACCATGACAGAGTTCCCCTGGAGGTGGGCAAAGTAATCCAGCAGGGTCGGCAGAGCAAGGGCATGACGCAGAAGGACCTGGCCACAGTAAGTGTTGCCCAGCACCCTCCGGCCTCTGCCCTCACTGTCTGAAGATGAATGCAGGCGCCTGGTGGCAGCTGAAGCTAGCCTTTTCTCCTGTTTCCATATGGGTGTTATGAGCAAGAAGTTTGGTGAATGTAACATCTCTGATGTCTAATCTCCATGAGAATTAGTTGTGTTAGGGGATTATTCCTGCAGCCTTTGAACATCTGCTTAGAGCAGGCAGTGTCACTGCCAATGAGCTGCAGGCTTCTCTGTGCTCCTCTTCCCATCGGCTCAGCATTAGTGAGGTTTTTTTGTACTGTCTGTGCCTGATACTGTGTTCAGAAGCTCACTGCTTTACTAACGAGCTTTAGCACTTGGTGGTTTTCCTCCTGGGATGCTAAGAGAAGTCTGTCCAGGATGTGTCACTATCACTGTGATACCCGGTTTGTGGAGGGAGGTGATAGATTGACCACACTGCAAGCCTAGAAGTAGGTGCTGCTTCCTCTGATCCTTATCTAATTACCCTCTGGCATATTTAGAGATTGTTACTTATCTGTGTGAGTACTGAGAGTTTGGTTCTGAGTGTTTACTTTGTATGGAGCCAATGTTTGAGGCGTATCATCTCTTTTCAGAAAATCAATGAAAAACCACAAGTCATTGCTGACTACGAATCAGGAAGAGCAATCCCCAACAACCAGGTTATGGGCAAGATTGAAAGAGCCATTGGTAAGTCGAGGAAGTAGCCTTCACAAACAATGTATCCAATGTCTAAGCGGTGCTTTTAAATTATTCACACTTCCGTGTCAGCACCTGTTCCCGACTGTAGGTTATTGAGGCTGTGGTGTCGTTAAGCTGTGCTGATAAAAAGCTTGTATCTGCTGACTGAAACAAGAATGCAAAGCTCTTACTCTCCTTTGCTCTCCAATATTACGTGTAGATATGTGCCCTTGGGACATACCCGCACACTGTACACGGCCCCTCCATAAATTCGTGATGTGCTGTGGTGCTTGAAGGTCTGATGTTAACTCGGGACAGTATCTTGCATCCACTAGTGTTGGTGTGGCTCTCCTGCTCCTGTTCAGATACCATTTTTTAGAAACACAGTCCTTGCATGAGCGAATTGGAGCCTTTCTTGTAACTTCTCGTGCTCCAATGAACTGAAGTATGATTCTTCCTGAATCTGGTTTCCTTGCCTTCTTTTCTGGATGCTCTCTCCTTTATAGCAAAGATTTTAAAGCTGTGAATGACTGAGTGCACAACAGCTGATGGTTGTCTGCTTTGTCTTACTCCAGGCCTTAAACTGCGTGGGAAGGATATTGGAAAGCCGCTCGAAACTGGCCCCAAAGGGAAATGACAGCAAAGCCTCGAAATCAGTTTGCTCAGACTGATCTCGTCTGGCTGGTTCTCCTCAACCACCGGAATCTCTCTTCATATTGCCAAGCTGAACAAGAGGGTTTCAGACTTGCTTTGGGGGGGAAATCTGCAGAATCTGTACCTGCTGTAAAAAGGCAACCTTAAAGAAGCGATTGTCCTGAGTTTGTTTTTTCCTTCCTCCTTTCCAGAGATTGATGAACTAAACCTCCCCTCCCCCAAAAATACTGCATCTAATTTGCCAGAAAACATGTGCGTCTTGGTGTTTAGAAGCAGCTGATGTTAAGACACTTGGGGTTGTCTGAAATGTGATCATTTGATTGGAGCGATTTTGGGAAAGGGTGGGATATATTATAAATAACCTGGGAGAGTTGGGGTTTGATCAGTGTCTGCATTTGAAATGATGACTCAGTCACTGCGTTGCAATGACATTTTTGTTTGTTCCTTCCAGCCTGTTTTAAAGAGATCTATAATAAAGTTTGATACCCTTCAGTTGCATAGGGTGGTTGCTTCGTGTTTACCAGCTGGCCGTACGTTTTTGTGGTTGGATGTTACTGGTGCTGTTAGCACCCTCGCTCTTCTGGGATCTACCTGAAGCGCGCAGGGTAACAGCTGGTGTTGTCACAGCATCTTCGCTGCTCTGCTCCTTCCCCTGCCTATTAGCACTGCAGCTTTGGCTTACAGCCCAGAGATGAAATCAATACTCTGTTTTTATCTTGTGCGGAGGTGAGTAGAGTTTCTGGCATTGTACAAATCAAGGCTGATGCAGAGACAATGGGGCGTTTATGTGAAGCCAGAGCCCTCCTTATGTCCTTGTTAACCTTCCTGTTGCGCACTGCCAGAGTGGGAGCAGCAGTGGAGCTGTAATACCCATGCTTGATGTGACTGTGGCATATCCTAAGTGGAACAGAGCTGAAGGGAGAGTTGTCTGCGGCAGGACGAGAGGAAAATCAGGCTTCTGCTGCAAACCACAACAGTGGCGTGCTGTGTTCCCTTCAGCCAAGCTGCAGAAGTTTCAGGAGAGCAGGCTTGTTAATGAGCCATTTGCCTCCACAGAGGCTGAACGGGTTTGTCTGCTGTTGCAGTTACATGGCAGGCTTGCCAAGGGCAAGGGGATGAAATTGTTTTGAAAGCTGTGGGGGAAAAATGAGTGGGCTTAAGAGTGTGCCAGGGCCTGGCTGCAGCAGTGGATGATGTGGCCCTGAGCCCAGCCTGTGCCTTGGGAGAGTTTTTCATTTCCCAGTGAAACTGAAATGTGAAGTCTGAAGAGTCCTTGAAACAAGTGTGGGCTGTCCTGTGCGGCTGGGTTGCGGCTGTTGGCTGCCAGCAGCTGTGCTGCACGGTGCTTCCCGTCCCACCACCTCCACCCTCCCCAGCCCCATGCAGTCCTGCCTGGCTGCTCAGGCTCTCCTGTGCCCTGGGAGCTGCTAGGTTGCTCCCTGGGGCTTAATTCTGGGACTGGGAAACCCTGGAGGTTGCACAACGGCACACTTTGCCCCTTCCACCTGAGCAGTGGGCAGCCAGCAGGACCGTGCTCATCTGGGATGGCAGTTCTGCAAGAAGCCCCTGCTCCCTGAGGGACAATGCGTGGACACATCACACCATCTCCATGTGTGCAGAAAGTTCATGTTACAAAAAACAGCAGTGCTGTTCCCACGTGTGTGGAGGTAGTGCTGGAAATGGCCATGCTGTGCCGCCGGGCCCCTGCCTGCCGCAGCTCTGCAGTGCGAGATGTGGGGCGGTGAGCGTGCTGTGGGGCTGGATGGAGTGCGAGGTTCTGCAGGAGGGATGCTCTGCCCTGGGCACACCTCGTGGGTGCGAGGAGGTGGAGGGTGGTGCTGGCTTAGTTCAGTCTTCATCCCGCTCTTTTGGCACTTGTGCTATAATGACCTTGTCCTGTAAAGAAGGGTCAGCAGGAGTTGGTTGCAGTAAGCATAGTCTGACAGGAAATATAACGTCCTGGGGGGGAAGACCCATGTGCCAGCACAGGGGGGCCCCAGCAGCCATGCTGCACTGTGAGGCCGGGAGGGCTCCATCCTTTGGGTTTGGCCCTGGCACAGCTGCAGGAGTTGGTGGCTCTGCTGGGGGCTGCGTGGCACAGTCTCCTCAAAGGAAACTGAATGTAGTTTCAGCTGCCTCTGCAGGTTTGAAGGTGCCGACTCGAGGAGAAGGAACAATGTTTGCACGACCCGCTCCCCAGCGGGGCTCTGGGGAGGAGGAGCGCAGCCTCAGCTGTTTCTGGAGCAAATGCCTGATCGCAGCAGCAAAGTATCCAGGTCACCCCTGCAGCCCTGAGGTCACTCATTTGCCAGTGCTCAGATAAGGGGCAGAGCCCTTTGCCCCTCTCTGACGTGTTGGCAGGCCGTGGGCCCACTGAGTGCCCTCTGGGATTTGCTGAGCTTTTAGAAAGCATTGTTTTGGTGCTGCTGGGGGCAGCTGAGCCAACAGGAGAGTCCTGCACACCCCCCAGCGCCAGGACTGCTGCTTACGTCTCGAAAAGTGATGTTGTCGAAGCCCTGGGGAGTGTTGCTCTCCATGGCCATCCCGCTCCCCTGCGCTCTCCTCTTCAGCCAGTACCGGCAACCGGCTGCCATCAGTGCCAGCATGATGAGAGCCATCAGCAGGCCGAGCACCACTTCTGCCACAAAGCTACTGGAAGACTTCACTACAGAGGAAGAAAGATGCTGCCAGGTTTGCAGGGACCACGGTCACAAAGAATGTGTGTTGTTGGGGATGACCCACACCTTTCCCTGGTGCCTCTGGGCTGGAGTCACAGCCTCCAGTGGCACTGTACTCGATATCATCCAGTGCCACAGTCCCCTCCATAGGCCACATCCGCGAGGTGATCTCAAAGACAATCTGCGTGGGAAGGTGCGGCGCTGGGCTCAGTGTGCAGGGAGGGCACCCAGCAGCCCGGGAGGGCACCCACTCACCTGGAACTCGCTGGGACTCTCCAAAGGAACCGTGCTGCCTTGCCAGCCTTGGCTCCGCTGCCCTGCCACGCTCCATGCTGTGCGCTGCCCCGCCGCGCTCTGCAGCTTCACCCGCAGCTCTCCGCCCGCTGCAGCACAGGGGAACAGCTGTCCCTGTATCAGCAGCAGCTCGGAGCCCACGGGAGCAGCCAGGCCCTCCGTGGGACTGCAGTGCCTGGCAGAACCCCACTGCCCTGCTAGAGCTGTGCCAGGCTGCCCCCCTACATTCCCCAGCTGTCCCCTGGCTCCTGCTGTAGGCTGAAGCCCCCTCCTCAGAGGCAGCACCCTCCCTTGCCCACCCCCTGGGACAGCTCTCACAGAGGTGCTCCGGGATGTCCATGTGGTACCAGAAGTGCAGGCAGCTGGCAGTGGTGGCGGGGAGGTGCTGGCTCTCCAGCCGGGCAGCAGTGCCCCCCGCGCCCAGCACGCGGGTGTCGAAGTGCATGTAGTGACCTGGAGGGGCAGGGTGGCATGTGGGGTGGCCCCTGTCCCACAGCCCTCCCTGCTCCTCACTGCCTTTGGGCGCAGGCTGTGGGCTGCCATACAGCCAGCTGGCACAGTGTGTGCAGGGCTGGGGCTCAAAGCAGGGCCGTGCTGCTGCCTGGGGGGCAACAGCCCTCGTGGGATCTGTCCTGTATGTACCAACCCATACCTGGGGCTGGGACAAAGCTGATGAAGGCACTGATCTGCATCCCAGCCCTTTTAGGCCTGGGACACAGTGGAGGAGACATTCACAGGTAACCCCATCCCTCCACAGCTCCTGCTGCTCCCCCCAAACCATAGCAGGGCTCCCTGAGGGTCTCTTACCATCCTCTGTGCCCAGGGTGTGGTCCTGCTCGGGGCCGGGGTACTTGGCCAGGGGGACTCCGCTCTTCCAGCCCCAGGTGAAGCCATGCATGCGCTCATCCGAGGGGCTGCTCCAGCCGCACGTGTCCCACTCAAAGTCACAGGATGCTGGGTGGAAACATGGGTTAAGACACATGGTTAAGACACATGCACTGCTGGGTGCTGGTGGTGGATGGAAGGGCTGTCCCCATCCCTGTGGCCGTGTCCCCCCATGGGGTGCCCAGCACACATGCTCCCACCTGGCTCAGGGCAGGCTCCATCTGACACATGCAGGTCATCCAGTGCCACATAGCTGTGCTCACTCCCAGCTCCCACTGCCTCGAACACCACCTGCAGGGAGGGCACACTGAGGCTGGCAGCCACACAGTGTAGGGGGGACACCCATTGTCAGCACAGCCCCTCCTGCAGCCTCCATCCTACCAGGAGCTGCCTGAGGTTCTCCCTCACCTTCCAGTCTGCATCTGCCTGAACAGTGACATGCCCACGGTGCCAGGTATCACCCTCCATTGCACTGACACTGAACAGCTTCCTCTGCTCACCATTCTCCTCCACAAGGACACGGAGAGTCCCTGCCCGGGGCAAGGTGACGCTGAATGGCTCCATGCTGCACATCCATGGAACAGGGCAGCACTCGGCCCATGGCACCCCACCTGTGCTGAGTGGGGGACTCGACTCGGAGCACGCAGGGCTCACCTGAGGCAGTGGCACTCAGCTGGTACCAGAAAGCCAGGCACTGGGCGGGGGCGGAGCGCTGGTACAGTGCAGAGCTGAGTGTGGCCACGTGCCCCATGGGCAGGGAGTGCTTGCTGGTGTTCACCACCATGTAATGTCCTGGAGAGAAAGAAGCCCTTGTGCTGTGATTGCCCCGTGGCTGGCTCTCCTGGGGGGCAATGGTCTGTGTGGGCAGCCCCCACATGCCTGGGGGCCTTGGGCTGAGCGCTGCAGCCATGCAGGCAGGGCAGGCAGCAGTGCACCCAGAGCCCCGGCCCCAGTACCTGTGGTAGTGCCAGTGGTGTGGTCAGCCATGGGGCCAGTGGTGATGCCGGTGCCGCCGCTCTGCCACCACCACTGCCCACTGCCTGCCAGCCCGCAGGCACCCGCCTCAAAGGAGCAGGAGAGCTCGGCTCCGCAGGCACCCGCTGTCAGCGCCACGTCGTCCAGCGCCATGTCACCCACAAAGCCGTCCCGCAGCGCCTCGAAGGCCAGCTGCCACCGGGCCAGACAGCGGCTTCAGAGCAGCCCGGCCTGTGCCCCTCGGCACAGAGACCCGGCCCAGCACAGCCTCATGCCACCGCACACCCCTTGCTCTCACCCGGTAGTGCTGCTGCCCCGTGGCAGGCAGCGTCGCCAGCCCGCGGTGCCACATACTGCCCTGGCTGCCCCGCTGAGTCCACAGCACTGTCTCCTCTGCTCCCTGCAGCTGCAGCTTGAGGCTTAGAGTGCCTGGGAGGAGGGCAGTGGTGGGAGCTGGTGACGCATTTGGCCTCAATATGGCACCACAGAGCCCAGGGCGTGTTGGTGAGGACGGAGGGCCACATACCGATCTGCGGGCCAGCCAGGCGGTACCAGAAGGCGAGGCAGCGCGGGGCAGCAGCAGGCTCCTGGGTGTAGGTGATGAGCTGTGCACGCTGCCCACGGCTCCATGGTGCCGAGGGGTCCGCAGCCAGGAAGTATCCTGATCATCGGGAACAACCGAGCTGCATTCACCCATCCTTCTCTCATTGCCACGTCCCCAAAGCAGGGACTGTGTGCCCCTGAGCTGCTCAGCTGAGCTCACCCCCCTCGGTCTCAGGGCTGCTCACGACACACAGGGCACATCCCACCCTGGGGACTGGGGCAGTGGGGCCACTCCAGCTGCCCAGGATAGCATGAGAGGAGCCAGGCCCTTACCCGATCCGGTGGTGTGGTCAGAGCCCTGCCCCTGCCCTGTGCTGCGGACCCACTGGAAGTCGCTGCCCCGGTCCTGGTACCAGCCGCACAGGTCCGCCTCGAAGTTGCAGGACAGCTCTGCCCGGAGAGAGGCGGCTATGGTGAGGGCAGTGCAGATAAGGCACCCAGCACATCTCCCTGCTCCAGGCAGCAGTGAGTGCTGGGGACAGGAGGTGTGCTCAGCCCAGCCCAGAGCCCGGCCACAGGGCTGGGGACGCTGGCACTCAGCAGCCCCTGCAGCTCAAGACACCCATGTGTCCCCACACACCTGCAGCCCCCAGGGGCTCCACGCCAGGGTCGCACTGCACGAACGTCACGTTGTCGATGGCAATGTCTGCTGGGTCCTGCAGCTCTGCCATCCCCAGCAGCTCGACCTGAGGGTGGTGGTGGTGAGCCCTGGGGGCCGCGGCCCTGCGCCCAGCGGGGCCATCCCTTGGCCATACCTGGAAGGGCCGGGCCCTTTCCCCCAGCGGGATGTGGACGTGCTCCCAGGCCGTGCTGCCATGCCCCCGCGTGTGCCAGGCCAGGTGCGTCTTGTCCGTGGAGTGCTCCATGACAGCAACAGCGAGGAAACCTGAGCATGAGAGATGGCGCTGGGGACATGGGCAGCACTGCCCAGCACCACCCAGCCTGCGGCAACAGGGCTGGCAGGGCTTGGACAGGCTGGGATACCTTGGGGGCTGCTGTGCAGGCGGTAGCTCATCTCCATGGCACAGGCCAGGCTGGAGGGACCCAGCAGAGGTGTGCGGGCCTTGGCGGGAGCCACCATTTGTCCTTCTCCTCTCTGAAGGGCCAAGAAAGCCCCTGGGCAAGGAAACAGCCTGAGAGGTGGGGACAGAGCCCCACACAGCACCCCCAGGAGAAGCACCCTGCTCCCACCACCCCTACCCCTCCCATGAGGACATCCTTTCGTCCAAGCAGGAGCAGGCGCTGCGCCTCCCAGGCTCCTGTAGTCCTGGGGACCAAGGAGCATTGTCTGGGTGGTGGGAACAGCCTCACCTGCTCCCACAAGGGCAATGGCTGTGGGCTCAGTGGCCCTCTGCACAGCCCAGCGCAGCTGGCCCACGCTGGTGTCGTGCCAACCCCCGGCCCCTTCCTCGAAGGTGGTGGCTCCTGCAACAGCCATAGATCAGTACAGCCACGCCACGGTGCTTCTGGGAACCCCCAGCACTGCAGGGGCTGCAGGCAGGGTGAGCCTGGTGCCCCACATCCACTGCTGGCTCTCACCACAGTGGTTCTCATCAGAGCCATCAGCACACGCCTTGGCGAAGTCGCAGGCCAGCTCGGCGCTGACACAGCCCCCGTCGTCGCAGGAGAACTCCTTGGCCGTGCAGAGGCTGGCACGGGCCCGGCCCGGCAGTGCCATGGGAGCTGGCTCTGATGGCAAAAGCCCTGGACTGGAGTGTGGCACTGGCAGGGTGTGAGGCTGAGCCTGGCTCCAGGCATCGCCCTAGCACTGCCCTTCCAGCCGCAGCCCCACCACTTGCCCCTTGCCCCAGCTCACCCTGCTGCAGCACACAGCCCGGAGACAGGATCAGGTCATCCACAGCCACGGTGCCCCCGCTGCCCGCCTCCCCCGTGATCAGCACCTGCAGGGAAGTGCCGTGGTGATGGTCAGCACACCCTTGGGGAAGGGTCTGTGTGGGGGTAAGGGCGATGCTGAGGCTGCAAGTAGTGGGTTTGGGGCAGTGGTGCTGCCCTCATGCAGGTCCCTTGTCCTGTGGCTGCTCAGCGTGCCACCAGGTGTTTCTGGGGTGCCAACATGGGTGCCCCCAACAGCTGGGAGGCGTTGGGTGGGTGGGTGGCCATAGGGGAGGGCAGACGGGCTGGGGGAAGTTGTGGGGTGACATGGTGTGTGTGAGGACTGCTCCCCACTCCAGCAGGGTGGTTTCTGGGCTCTGGGTGGATTTGTAAATGGGAGATGTGGGGATGCACCAGGAGGCTCAGCCCTGACCTCTGGTTCCCAGTCCAACCCTTATCGCTGGTCCCATGAGAGCACACTGGGGTGCACAGACCAGAGACACGGCATGGAGGAGCCCCTTGCCTTGGGGCAGTGCTGGTGGAGGCTGCCATAGGGGCAGGCTTTGGGGCCAGGGTAGTGCCACCACCAGGTTCCCAGTTGGAGAGGGGCTATGGGTAACCCCACTCACCAAGCACAGCCCCAGCCCACCTTGAAGCTCTCTGTCAGGTTGAAGTCCACTCGCTCGCGGACCCAGCAGCTGCCTGTGTCCCCTGTCCTCTCTCTCACCAGGTGCTCGGTGGAGTTGATCACATAGGAGATACTGAGGCTACTGGTGGCCGAGCCATGGAGATGGCAGTACAGCACGAGCTGGGACCAGGCGGTGGCAATGAGGGCTGAGCAGGGGCACAAAGTCCCCACGCCCCATGAAGTGCTCACACATGGGCTGGAGAAGCTCAGTGCTCCCACCAGGTACTGGAGATGCCACCAACCACCCCTAGACCCACCGTCCTCTCCAGGCAAAGAGCCGTGGCAGCCCTGACCCCATGCAGGGGTCTCTGCAAACGGGGATCCTGTCCCTCACCACCACCATGCCCGTGGGGCTGCTGTCCCCTGCCCTGCACACAAGTGCCCATAGTGACTCACGGAGCAGGAGTTGGTGGCCTGGAAAGTGGGGCTGCTCAGCCTGGCCACACTGCTGGCCCCCCCAGCGATGGTGTGGAGGAAATAGCCTGAGGAGACACCAAGATGGCTATGAGCAGGACCAGGTGTGTGGGCACAAAGGCAGAAGGAATAAGGATGGTGGGAGGCATGGGGGACACACTGCCAGCACACACCTGTAGCGTTGCTGGTGCTGTGATCCCGGGTGGGAACACCAGAGGTGTTCCCCAGGCCCATGCTTGTGTTCCTCCCCCATGCCGGCTGCCCAGCCTCCACTTCCCAGCTGCAAAGATCTTCCTCGAAGTAGCAGAAGGTGAAGGACTCTGTGGGGCAGTGAGAGCAGTGACACTTGGACGAAGGCCAGCCCTCCCCAGGCAAGGGGCTGCACAATAGGCTGTGCAAAACCCGCTGCGTGGTTTTGTCCCTGCAGCTGCAAAGCTCCGGGACAGAGCTGGGATAACTCATGCCATCCACGTGCCACCCCATGGTCCCATGGGCTCAGACCCTCTGCCTCCCCCAGCCCCAGGGCTGGAGATGCTCACGGCACTGCTCTGCATCCTCATCAGAGCTGTCCCCGCAGTCATCGGTGCCATCACAGAAGCGGCCCGTGGCCAGGCAGGGTCCTCTGCTGCAGCTGCTCTCCTCTGCCCCGCAGCTCTGCTGCCCAGCCGCTGCACCGTGGGACACAGTGTCAGCACCAGTCTGTGCCAGGCTCCTGCTCTGTCCCCCGGGCTGCTCCCCACACCCAAAGGATGGACTCTCTCTGCCCACTATGCACCCTGGCCAGGACAGTTAACCCCAGGACACCACGGGCAGTGGGAGAGCTTGCACAGAACATCAAGGCCAACCACCTCCCCAGGATCCCGGCCACAGCACTCACCCGGCAAGCCGCAGTTCCTGAAGACAATGTCATCAAGTGCCAGCACTGCCCCGCATGCGGGCTGCTGTGTCAGGGCGAAGGTGAGCTGCAGTGAGAGGTGAGGGTTGGGTGAGCCTCCCCAACAGCCTCTGCTCCCGGTGCAGCCCAGCATCCCCATCTCACCTGGAACTGCCCCTTGATCCGGCCAGGGTATGCCACCAGCTCATGCCAGCCCTCGGCCCTGTGCTCGGGGCTCTGCCACAGCTCCACCACCGTGTCCCCAAATGCCACAGCCAGGTGCAACACTGGGCATGCAGTCTGATTGAGCCCTGCGGAGAACCCACAGGTGGCCATCGACATGGGCCTGTGCTGTGGGGTGACTTGGACTGGGGTGGGGACACTTAGGTCCTGCCACCTCCACATATAGGGCATGGAAGAGGTGAGCGAGATGGCACAGACATATCTTGAGGTATTCTGTCCCTCCCCACTGCTCCCATGGTCGCCTCCTTGCCCTGGTACCCATTGCAGGATCCTGGGTGCACTCACCACTTCCTGAGAGGTGGTACGAAGCCCAAATCTCGCACGTGGCGGCCGCCTCCTGCATAACTGGTGACTGGAGCCAGGCGGTGGCTGTGGCCTTTGCCGGCGGGGACATTGTCACCATGAACCACCCTGGGGAGGGCAGAGCAGAGGGGGGGCTGCACCCATGGAGCGGCACCGGCACTGTGGCCGGCACTGCTCCTGCAGGCTCTGCCCCGGCACCCTGCCGGGACAGGAGATTCAGTGTTCTTGAAGCACCCTGGACCGGAGGAGCGGGAGCCTACGCTGCAGCCCCTGCTTACCCCGGCCTGTGCCCATGGTGTGGTCTGAGTGTGGCCCCGTGCCCCACGAGTCCAGGCTGGCCCTGCTCCGCACCCATCTGTAGGTGGAGGTGCTCACATCCCGCCAGCCACAGTCATCATCCTCAAAATCACAGGTGAAGGGGGAGCCGAGCACGGCCGAGATCCCCAGGTACCCTGGGGTGGGGGGGAAGGGGTCAGGGCACAGCTGGGTCAGCCTGGGGAGCCGTGGTGCCCTCGCTCCATCACTCGCTCACAGGCACTCACCGCACTGATTCTCATCGGAGCAGTCACCGCAGTGGCACACGAAGTCACAGCTGTGCTCAGCCACACTGCCACAGCTGTTGACAGCAGCAGCCCTGCTGGAGGGGATGGCCCCAGCTGCCAGAGAGAGGAAGGGGCTGAAAACCCCATGGAGGCGCTGGGCAAGGGGCCACCGTGGGTGACAGAGGGTACATGCATCCATGCATCTGTGCAACCCCATTTGGGACCCTGCATGGGAGAGCACTGGCTCTCAGCATCATCATCTCTTGGACAGGACATCCACCTCTGCCCAACGGGCTGGTAGGGCCTGGAGTAAGGCCAAATCCTCCTGGCCTGGGGTCCTGTCCCCTCCCTGCCCTCATGGATTGACATCTCCCACCACCAACACCAGAGACCACCAGGGCAGCGGCACCAACCCTGCCACTCTCACCCCATTAAACCACTGCCCTGGTCCAAGCCCCAGCCACCATCTAGGGGAGAACTGGGAAGGTTTGGGCATTTCCTCCCCATGCTGAGCAAAGCCATCGGTGTTGCCCAGCCTGACAGGGACTGTCCCTGGCATTTCCAGCGCACACTCACTCCTGGGAATCCCCATTGTGTCTACATGAGTAGACATCTGGTGGGGGGGGTGGTTCTGCCCACCAAGCTGGGAAAACTTCCACAGTGCTGTGAGGTGCAGCAAGCCCCCAGGAGGGCAGGCGTGGGTGGGCCCTGTAGTACTATAGCCCCTCACCCCCCAGCAAAACCTGGGGCACAGCCCCAGCACGGGAAACAACTCACCCAGCAGCAGCAGGGCCAGGAAGAGTGTGAGCCCCGACATCACAGACAGAAGGGATGTGAGGAGGGCAGAAGCGAGTCGGGAGAGGCAGCAGCCAGGGGAAGCCATGCCACAAGTCCCAGGCTGGAATCTGCTCCCCAGGACCTGCTCCGCTCTGGACTTCAGCCCCTCTGTTATCTTTGCTGCTGAGCAGAGTGATTGCAACAGGTGTAGTAAAAGATGGGGCCCGACTCCTGAATGCGAGAGGGAACACGTGGAGGTGAGGAACCCTGTGCCCTCCCACAGAGCAGTCACTCTGGCTGGGGCACCCTGTGTGCCACCCCAGGGGGCATCGAGCCCCAGGGCAGAGCATCCCCCGTGGGGCTGATTCCACTGATCCACGACACCTTTCTCTCCTCCCTGGGTTTGATGCCTGATATCTGTTTGGATTCAGGGAATGGGACTCCTGATACCAGAAGGAAGTCAATGCCTGAGCTGCTTTTCCAGGGCACTGTGTTGCAATACTCTGGATCTCTATGGCAGGTGACTTTCTTGCTCACAGAGATGAGCTCTGTGCCTCGTCTCTCCTTGGGGTGGTTTGATCCCTCCCCAGTGAAGGTGACAAGATGCTGCCTCAGGGGGACACTTTATCAGGGAGTGTAGCGACAGGACAAAGGGTAAGTGCTCTAAATTGAAAAAGAGGAGATTTAGGCTAGATGTGAGGAATTCTTCACTCTGTGAGCAGTGATACCTTGGCACTGAGACCCAGAGAAGCTGTGTTCCTCATCCCTGGAGGTGCCCATGGTCAGGCTGGATGGGGCAGGGATGGGGCAGCCTGAGCTGCACCCAGCCCACAGCAGGGAGTCAGAACAGCGATCTTTAACATCCCTTCCAGCCCAAACCATTCAGTGATCTTCATTCTCATCCGCGTCAAACAACTTCCCTGCCCTTGTATGAGGCAGCAATGGAGCAACCCACACAGCCAGCCTGACCTGCAGCACCCTGAGCTCTCCTGCCACCCAAACTTCCTCTGCTACTTCACCCAGCCCCTCTCTCCCCCTACCTCCCTCACCATGGAAGCGTAAGCAGAGAGCTCCCCTGGAAGAGCAAGCTGGGAAATAGCAAGGCACAGAAGCTAGTGCTGGCTGTCCAGAGGGTTAAATTCAAGGAGGGCTGAGGTGTTATCAGTCACTGCCCTTGCTCCCTGGAAGCTCTGTGCTGTTTCCCAATAGCCGGGGGCAGAAGATGAAGACACACATTCTGCAGGCTACTGTCATTGTTCTGCTCCTTCTGCCCAAGAAGACTGAGCACATGCTTTGTCAGGCAATGGAGACCCATCCCTTTCTTGCAGTTGTCTCCCAGCTCTGCTTGGTGCTCTCAGGGCTGCAGGACAGGCACTATTTTCAGAGCCCACCCCACTGACTGCAGCTGCTCCCAAGGCTAATCCTGACACGTGCTCTGCTGTCAGTTCCAAAGCACTGCCTCCAACAGACATCTGCAGAGCTGGAAGCCCAGGGACTTGCTCCCACTGTGAAGAAGCACCAGACCAACCAGACATGCAAGAAGGAGCTGAGCCATTAACACACAACCAAACAGGGCCAGTGGCGCCTCCCAACATGTTTAATTCTCACATATACATGGACAAATCCTTGCCACAGGGGAAGCCGAGCGCCCACCAGCTTCACCCAGGCAAGGACTTTGCCCGCAGGCTTTGTGGCTCCGTGGCAGGGAGATGGGAAGAGTCCATGGCACATGGGAAGTGTGGTGACAGCAGAGACGGGCGAATTCCCCAGAGGATGGAAGCTCATCAGTGCAGTGAGTTCAAGAGAAAAGCCCAGCAGAGCTCAGGGTGTTGCTGGGCATGGAGACCCCGCTGCCATTTTGTGAGCACTGGAAGCGACCCCACCAGCCCCGGGCTGGTGCTGCCGCCCTGCCAGGTCACCTCAGTAGCCTTCATCTGCCCAGGTGATCTCATAGTCCGGATACTTGGCTTTCAGCTTCTCTGTAGTCACAGAGTGATTTGCTCGCCCAAAGCCCTGCAAGATGAAAGGGAAATCAGGAGTAAAGCAGATGCAGTTATCACCTGCAGAAGAGCCTAGTGAGCCACTGAGTCAGTCAAAGCAATCAGATGCCCTGGGAGAAAGGACAGGCCCTATGTCTTGTGCAAGCTGAATGACTGCGATTGAAGCACAGCACTGGCTCAGGCCATGCACAGCTCAGCCTGGAGAAGGCTGCCAGGCAGCACAGCCCCCATCTGAGTGCAGTGCCACCCACCAGCGAGAGTAACCCCTGGAGATGGGAACTGGGAGCAAAGCTGGTGTCACTGCCACCCTCAGAGTGCACCCTGAGCTCCCTGGGGAGCAGGTGACAGCCTCAGCATAGAAGTGGAGCAGTGACGGACAAAGGGAAGCAGGCAACCACTGACTGATGGGGTGGGGAGGGAAAGCACTAGTGTGGGATTGCAGCTCCTGCAGGCACCCCCAGCACAGCACAGTGGCCATTTAGCTGTAGTCTGTGCTCAGCCACCCACTGCCGTCCCCCGCTGCGCAGCAAGACCTGCACGGGCACTGCCACTGCTGCAGCTGCCAGGAAGGAGGAGCCACGCTCCGATCCAACACAGCCAGCGGGACACAGGGCCCTGGGGCTGCCAGCCACCCCGCGAAGGGGCAGCCCGACCTCAGCCCACCTCACAGCCGGGCACCTCCACACCGCGGTGCCACACACGGGGCTCTCCCGGAGGCCGCTTCCGTGGTACCGCAGCGCCACTCACCACCGAGTACCCGTAGACGTGGATCTTCTTCTCCTGGCTCTGGTGGGAGATGCGGCCGCCGCCCAGGCACTCGCAGTCGAAGCCCTGCGGCTCCAGCTCGGCCGCCGCCCTGTCGTAGATATCGGCTGCGGGAGAGCGCACCGCGGGGTCAGGCTGCCCCGGGACGGCGCTGGGAGCGGCGGGCGGGGCTGTGCCCGCCGTAGTCCCTGCAGCCCCGTCCCGCGGCGCCCCGAAGCTCCGCTGGTACGGGAGGGAAGGGGCGCCGAGCCCGGGAGTGCGCTGTCAAAGGGACCCCCGTAGCCGCTCTGCAGCAACCCCGCCCCGGCCGCCGCCGCCCCGCCGCCCGGCTCGGCTCGGCCCGGCCCGGCCCTCACCGTGGTACTCGGCCCAGCCGTGCCCGCGCACCACCTCCTTCCCGGGCTCTGAGGCGCCGGCGGCGCGGGGCCGCACGCGCAGCAGCACGTACTTGAACACACCGCCATCGTCGATCTCCACATCCGCCACCCCCTGCAGCGCCGCCGCCGCCATCGCTCCCGCCCCGACGATGGCCCCGCCCCTTCCGGGGCGTACAGCGCAGCGCGGCCAATCAGTGCCAGGCCCCGCCCCGCGGCTGGGTTGATGGCCCCGCCCCTTCCGGCTGCGCCTAGCCCAGGGGCGGTGCGAGCAGGGCTGCGAGCTGCGCTTGCGCGGCCCGGGGCAGCGCC
Organism: Pavo muticus; assembly: GCA_016647715.1. Taxonomy (NCBI): domain Eukaryota; kingdom Metazoa; phylum Chordata; class Aves; order Galliformes; family Phasianidae; genus Pavo; species Pavo muticus. The sequence continues at coordinate 1,103,272 of JACDJE010000172.1, read as the reverse complement.
GGTCCTGCGGGTGCGGTGCCGTGGGCTGTGCCCTGAGCCCCGCGGCGGGTACCGGAGCTTCCACCGGCCGCGGCGGGACGGGGCACAGTGCCAGACGGGGGCCGGGGCTCTGCTCCAGGTAGGGCCCGGCACGGCGCCGGGCTCTGTCCCCGCTCTGTCCCCTTGCGCCTGCTCCGGGTACGGACCGCCCCCCCGTCGCGCCCGCGGCTCACACGGTGCCACGCTCAGGACACAGACAGCACAGCACAGAGACCTTACACAGCCCCGCTCCCACCCGGCCCCGCAGAGCCGCGCAGCCCCGCAGGCAGCACCTGGTGTAGCCCAGCAGCGCTCTGCGGGTCCCGGCCAGGGGGTGGATGCCGGCCAGGGGATGTCCCGCGCTGAGGCCCGGGCATGGGCAGGGTGCGGAGGGCTGCGGTGCGGCACGTGGAGACCCGTGGGATGCTGCTGGCACCGCGCCCCGGCACCCAGCGGCCCCAGAGCCCCTCCCCTCGGCCTCCTCCCGGAGAGCAGAGAGCGCCCGTCCCGCAGGGAAAACACCTATCTACAGAGGGGCGCGCGGCTGCTGGGGTCTTAGTGCCGCGTTCACATGATGTCGTCCAGGAGGTTGGGGCTGGCCACCCAGTCCAGCGTGCGGGGCTCGGAGGCGGCCATGATCATGCACATGAACTGTTTGCCTGTCCTTTTGTCGATGGGGTAAATGGTGGTGGGGGTGAAGCGCTTGTTGCTCTCCACAAAGTCGCAGAGCTGCTCGTAGACTGCCGGGAACTCGTGCCGCAAGAAGACGCCGCGGATGCGCAGCTCCCGCTGGATGTTGATGAAGCAAACCTCCCGCGCCTTGCGGCCCTCCTCGCCCTCCTTGTCGATGTCCGCCGTGCCGGGTGGCGGTGTCAGGATCAACGTCTCCATATCCCGCTCCTTCTTTGGGATCTTCTTCTCGGGGCTGGAGGAGGCTAAGGCCACCTTGGCGTATTTCCTGACCGTCGGCACCTGCACCTTTGGAGACGGCCTCTCTGGCACTTTTTGAGCCACGGCCACGGTTACATTCAAGAGGAAACATTCGTCGGGGTCGTACTGGTTGCCGGTCTCCCGTAGCTCCCGGGCGTACTCCCCCAGATTGTCCGAGTAACTCTCCAGCTCCCGCAGGGACAGGTAGGTGGGGGACATCAGCAGGCTCTCCAGCCCGAACTGCAGGAAGTTCTCAGCCGAGCCCGAGTTGGGGAAGCCCAGGAAGAGCACACCGCGGCCGCGGGACAGGTAGCCCACCTTGGCGATGCGCGAGAAGGCCTTGTGCACCTCAGCATTCTCCCGGCAGAACTGCAGCACGTGGCGGCAGACGCTGCCCACGCGGCCGTAGACGCAGCTCTCCTTGTGCGTGTCCCAGTCCTCGCGGCGGCAGTGCCGGGAGCAGTAATATGTGTAGCAGCTGTGGCACGACTTGAAGTAGAGGCAGGCGTTGAACATGGTCTCCGTCCGTCGGCACTTGGCGTTGGAGCACATCATCATGTCATCCTCCTCCGCGCTCAGGTCGGGTGAGCAGTTCTCCAGAGGCTTCTCGAAGGTGCTGCTGGCTGGTGGGGAGGGCTGTGGGCGCGGGGCGCTGCCAAAAGAGCTGGGACCCGGCTGCTCCTTCGTGGGCCGGAAACTCTCAGGCACGCTGGGGGGAACCTTCCTCCCCTCACCCCGCCGAGGTGGTCCTGGGGCGCTGCTGCTCAGGAGCTTCTTGAGCTGCTCAGCCAGGCTGTCTCTGTCCCCTGCACGGTGGCCCGGTGCCGGCTTGTAGTCGATGACGAGATCGGTGATGAGCTCATCCAGCTGCTCCAGGCTGCGCTGGCGTGCCGAGCCACTCTCCTTGGGGACGGGCTGCGGTGCATAGGGCGCAGCATAGGATGTCTGCTCCCGCCCTGCGTCCAGCACGTCCCAGCTGGCTGAGCGCCGCTCACTGCGGCCCATCCCGTTGGTGCGGATATCGTTGTCAGTGATGGTGATCTCCGGCGTGACGTACCAGGAACGGCCCAGGGGGCCACGGCCGCTGTCGCTGTGCACCCGCTCGAGAATGGAGCTCTCCGACAGGGACAGGGCGGCGTAGCGCTTGGGCGAGCTCGACAGGTTGATCACCACTGGCTGCCGGCACTCGTCAGGGGATAAGGCACGGTGCTGCTCCTGGACGAGCAGGTTCTCGTAGCTGCGCCCGCGCTGCAGGGCCTCCTCCCTGCGTGCCGCGGGTGCCAGGATGTTATCCCAGGATTTGGAGTAGTGCTGGCTGTCCCGGCCCAGCCGCGGCGGGTTTGTGCTGTAGCTGGCGTGCCAGGAGGAGAGCATGGCCTCACGCCCGGCCGGCTGCGGGGCAAAGCGTGACACCTGCAGGCTCTGGTAGGGCAGCGCGCTCCGCTCGGGGCAGTACCAGTCGCCGAAGTGCAAGGGCTGGGTGCTGCGGGGAGGGGGGCACGTTCGTGAGAGCACCTCCCGCTCACGGTACTTCCCGTAGTCCTCAGTGTAGAAGACCCGGGCTGAGGAGCCAAGTGCTGGGTACGTCCGGGCATCCTCCGCGTACAGGGCCTTGACAGGGGTGCTGCGCGGGGTGTAGAAGCGGGGCTCCTCTCTGTAGAAGGCATGGGCGGGCGCCTCCTGCACAGGGAAGCCCCGCGCCTCCTCCACGTATAACGTCCGCGGTGGCGCTGTGTGCACGCCTGCCTTGGCCGGGTCCTCCACGTAGAAGTGCTGTGGGGGGCCCTGGCGCACGGGGTAGGGGTAGCTGGCGTAGCCCGCGCTCCGCAGCGGCATGGCGGGGCTGGGGCACCGCACCGGCTCCTCCGCGTAGAAGAACTTGGTGGGGACACTGGCCGCCGAGAAGGTCATGCAGCCCCTCTCCGGGTACTCCCTGAATTCCCGCGAGGCCGGCACCGGCACCGTCTGGTACGCCATCGCCCGTGGATCCGCCTCGAAGTACTCACCGGGGTAGGGCAGGAGCGGGGGGTCCCCACTGTAGGAGTCGCTGGGCGTGGGCGTGCGGGACATGGACACCTGCCTGCTCCCCGGTACCGCCAGGCTGCGGGCGGCCCCAGGGGCGCGGGGCCATTGCGGCGGCTCCGGCCGGCTCTGCGCGGCACGCAGGCTGCGCGCAGTGTGCACCAACACTGCCTCGTCCGGCTTGATGTCCACACGGCACTTGACATGGGGGCTGGCGCCCACCTTGGCGCCCGGCCCCTCCTCAAAGCAGTTGCTGCCCACACAGAGCGGGGAGATGCGGCTGACGCTGCTGCGCTGTGGCTGCAGCTTGATGGGGTGCACCTCGTTGGCCAATGCTCGCAGCGGCACGTGGCTGTCGCGGCGTGGTGACGGCTCGGCACGTGGCGGCCCCCGCTCCACCCGCAGCGCTTCGCGTCCGCGCCGGGCCGGGGGTGGCGACGCTGAGACGGCGATGGGCACCGGCGTGAAGGAGGGCTTCATCCGCGGCGCGCTCTTGGAGCGGGCCCGTCGCTTTGGCTCGCCCCGCGGAGCCTCCCTGGCCGGTGGTGGGGCCCTGCCACCATACGGGTCCGGCTTGGGGGGCATGCGCCGGCCTGGCGGCCCTGGGGTGGGCTCAGGGGTGCTGGGCCGCGGGCACGGCCGCTCCATGGCTGGGGGAGCGCCCAGCGGCTCGTCCAGCGACTCAAGGAAGTCGAAGCTCCGGCAGTGGCGTTTGTTGAAGGGCTGCGGGTCGCGGGGCAGGGAGGAGGACATGGAGGCGTCACATCGCGCCAGGGGCTGGCGGACGATGGAATCCCCAGGGGCTGCGGAGGCCACCTTTATGTCTTGGTACACCGTAGACACCAAGATGTCAGGTGGGTCCGTTCGTGTCATCTTAAAAATGACACTTCTGTCGCCAGCTTCCTTCAGATGGCATCAGGGGAAGGCGGCTGGCCCTGCAAGAGAACAGAAAGGTCCCTAAATCCCGGCGAGGAGCTCGGGGCCGTGGCGGCGCGGGATCAAACCCCGCACCCTCAGCTCAGGGGGGCTCGGCCACCTCTTCAAAGCAGGGAGATCGGGGGTGTCCCAGCCCTATTGCTGCTGTTAACGCACTGCTCCTGCTGGGGAGAGGCACTGAAACGCCGTTGAGAAATGTTCACCGTCCAGAGGACACATAAATGCCACTGCACCTGTGGGCTCAGCTGGGAGCATGGCAGCATGGCACTGCTGTGGCACTCACCAAGGGCAGGAGGCCACCGACTGCCATGCCCAGCTGCTGGGGTCAGGCCCGGGGACGTGGAGACCCTCCTGAAGTATCAGCAGCTCAGAGCAGGGCACGAGGGACTCAGCAAGGGAGGTTCTGTAGCAGGTGGGGGTGTTTCTGGCAGTGCACTGTGACCATCTGAGCAGCTGGATGGGCTCCCAGGACCATGCATGCCATCGTGCCAGGTGTGCACCACTGAGAGCATCACTTGAGGATGGGCACCCCCAGCAGTGGGCAGGGAAGCTCCACACACCCACAGCCCATGAGCACCCTGGAGTGGCAGCAGTCCTGGCTGCTCGCAGCCACGGCGCTCCCCGCGCTCATGAAGACTAGCACAGGTGGCAGCAGGGCTGGCGCTGGGGTGCTGTGGCTGTGCCCCCACCCAGAAGCCAGCAGCAGCTCCTCAGCCACTTCCTCACCACCTGTGGCTGAGGTGCCCCAGCACCAGAGGGGCTGTGCTTGCTCACCACCTTCCAGCTTTGTCCTCTCCCACATCCCGTGCTGCCCTGCACTAGGATGGGTCTCCCTGGTGGGGCCATTGGCTGAAGGAGTGGGATGGGGGTCAGCGAGGGGATGGGCACACAGCGGGCACAGAGCCACCACTGCAGGATGACACTCCCAGTGCAGGGAGCAGAGCCCCCGGCTGCATACGGGACAGCTGTGTGGCAAGGGGACACTCTGCGTGCTGCTGGCATGCCAAGGTGAGCGGGAGAGAAGGCAGGGTGGCTCAGCCAGGCACCTGGTGGGTTCTGCAGTCATCTTCAGTGAAAGCACATGGGGGGAACAGCTGCAGCCTGCAGTCAGCACTGAGCACACACACAGCACGGTCTGCTTGTGGGTACAACCGCCCAGCCCTAACTCTCAATATATGGACCACCTGGGTGGGGGGCCTGGGAGCATGGGAGTGTGCAGGCTGCTACAGGAGACAAAAAGGTGCTTTGCAAAGGGAGTCAGAATGTGTTTTGTTTCAAACAGAAGCAGAGGACCACAGGGAATGCATTTCAGGGAGAAAAGGAACAGACTTTATTTGGCAAGGTGTAGTGTTGACTATGCATGGATGTGGCAAGGGGCCTTGCAGCCCTCGTTTCCCATCTGGATAAAGCCCTGTCTTGTCCTGAAGCTGGGGGCTGGGGGAGGACATAGGTGCTGGGGAGGGGGTGAAGGTGGGAGGGCAGGGGGAGGCAGCGGGGACCTCTGCCTGGGGAAACGGGGAGCCTGGTGGCCAGGGAGTGCTTGGTGCCGATCTGGAAAGGTCAGGAGGTGCCTTTGGGAGCACCTGTGGGCACAGGAGGGCAGCAGCCCTGCACAGCGATGCCAGCAGCAGCACCGGGCTGCCCATCCCCATGGCATCGGGGCTGTTCACAGGCAGGGAACCGTGGCCCATGGACCAGGGTCCTACCTGGTCCAGCAGCAGCAGGGATGGGGCAGGTGGGCTGAGCTGGCCGAGGGCCCCGCGGCGGCTCCATCCCAGCTCTGCAAAATAAAAGAGGTGTGTGATGGTCCTGGCCACGAGAGCAGGGGGCTGCAGGGGCCACGGGGCACAGCGAGCTCCAGGGACATGGGCTCTGTGTCACACGGACCCCCCCACCGCCCACTGAGCCACGCGAGGTCGTGCTGCTGGGGGAACCCTGGGACAGCGTGGTGTATCCCCGGCGTTGCCATGGTTTCCCCAAATTATTCCTCCTCTGCGAGGATGGTGTGGGTGTGGGGGGAGGCTGCACGGCAGGGGGCCGGGGGGGCTCTGCAGCAGTGCATGGAGAGCACCCACATGGGCATCCGCTGTGAATCGGGGGCACAGCAGGGACGGTCCCGCTGTGGCTGTCCCGCTAGGACAGACACCGGTGTGACACCGCAGCCCCGTCTGGGTGCTCAGGCAGAACTCAGCAGGGCCCCCAGGAGGGGGCTGAGCCCTGGGGACAGCGAGGTGTGGGTAGGGACTGTGTCTGTGTGCCTCAGTGCGGGCAGGTGCACTGCCACGGGTCCCCAGCACCACGCCCCCTCTGCAGGGAGAGGATTTTGCCCCCACCCACTCTCCTGCCTCCCACTGGTAGGTGCCACCAGCCCCGTTCTGCCCCCAGCCCCACTGGGTTCCTCATGTATCCCCCCGAGGATGCCACCATCAGCTGGCAGCATTTCGGGGCTGCAGATGCTGCATGGGGCCTGTATGGGGCCCATGGCACCCCCTGGGGGTACAGCAAACCCACCACCTGCATCCCACTGCACCCTCTCCCAGGGAGGGCCCCTGCGATTTTGTCACAGCCCCCCACACCTCTGCTATTGGGGACACCTCTGCCCTGCGTGTGCCAGCAGCTCTCTGCCCACAGCTGTGGTCCCACACAGCACCGAGGGGCCCAGCAGTGCCTTCCCAGCAGCGTGCAGGGAGCAGCACGAGGGCATTTGGGGCCAGCAGAGACCCCGGGCTGCAGGAGGGGCCCTGGGGAGGCTCCGAGAATTGGGTCGCTCCCTGCACGTGGCACGGGCAGGCGGCGCGAGTGCTGTGCAGTGCCGCTGCCCCCAACCTGCTCTGCCCCCAGCCTGTCCCGTGCCCACGGTGGGCTCAGCACTGAGCTGCACGCCACCCCGATCACTCTGCCAGCCCATGGGCATTGCTGCACCCCCTGTGCCCATCACACAGAACACACGGGCAGCCTGGGTGCGCTGCTTAGGGTGTGCTGCCAGCACAGCCCCCGCCTGTACCGCCAGCATGCTGCCTACACGCGCCGCACCGAGCATGCTGCAGCTGCAGCACTGCACTCACAGCACAATCATGCTGCCACTGCACACTGCACTGCACTGAGCTGGCTGCCACTGCACGGCCCTGCGGCCTCGGGCACGCTGCGTGTGTGTGTGTGCCCTCTGCACTGCGAGCACTGTGCTTGTGCAAGGCACGCTGCACGCATGGCCACTGCACTGTGCACGCTGCACTTGCAGCCCAGGCCTGGGTGCTCCGTGCAGGGACCGCCCGGTCACGCTGATGCCCCCTCCCTGTGTGCCCCGGCCCGCTCTCCTATTTAGGGCCGGTGCTTGGGGCTCCCCGCCCCGAGGGGCACCCGCAGATAGACACAGACGGTGCAGCCTGGTGCAGCGGGGCACAGTGCCGGGTGGCATCGCCAGGCCCACTGTCACCCCCATTACCTGCCCGGAATGCAGTGCCAGGCGGGGCGAGGGGACGCGGCCGGGGAAAGCAGAGCTGCCGGTCCCGGGGTGGTGGCTCCACGCTGCGCGCTGGCACCGGGTGGCACTGGGCCCGCTGGGCCGCGCCGGGTGCTGAGCCGGGCCCGGGGACAGATGGCACTGCGGCGCGGTGATGGAGGCACGGGGGTGGGATGGGATGGGGATGGGGATGAGATGAGGATGAAGATGGGGATGGGATGGGGATGGGGATGGCCTGAGAGGGNGGGGGGGGGGGGGGGGGGGGGGGGGGGGGGGGGGGGGGGGGGGGGGGGGGGGGGGGGGGGGGGGGGGGGGGGGGGGGGGGGGGGGGGGGGGGGGGGGGGGGGGGGGGGGGGGGGGGGGGGGGGGGGGGGGGGGGGGGGGGGGGGGGGGGGAAGGGATGGAGATGTGCGGTGTGGAGGAAGCATAGCGTGGGATGTAATGGGAAGAGATGCGGTGGGATTGGAAGGAATGGCCCGGGGGGGTCGCAGGGGGATGCTCTGCCGGGGTCCCGGGGGTGCAGAAGGCCCCGACCACCCGCCCCGTTCCCCCCTTACCTGCTCCGCGCCCGCCGCCCCGGCGGCCCCCCTGCTGCATCCCCGCCGCCGCCGCGCTAGGCTCGGCCCGCTGCCGCCCCGGTGCCCATGGCCCAGCCCGGCTCCGCCCGATACGGTGCGGCGCGGCACGGCACGGCACGGCGCTCCACCACGGCCACCCGGCTCTGCCGCCGCTTGTTTTCTCATAAATACAGCAGGCGGAGTTACCAGCCGGGGCCGGGCCGGGCCGGACCGGGCCACCACCCCCGGCACCGCCTCCCGCTCCCCGCCCGGCCCCGGTTCGGCTCCGTTCGGCCCCAGCCCGGCCCCCACCGGTTCTTCCCCGCCCCCCCCGGGACGCGCCGTGACGACGCGCGGACGCAGTGCCTCCGTGTCCCCGCGCTGCCGCGCAGAGGGATGCGCTGGCGCTGAGCCCCGGGAGCGCAGTGCGGGCGGGGACCGCACAGCCCCATCTCGCCGCGGGCAGCCCCCGCGGTGCCGGTGCTCGGCCCCCACCCCAGCGCTTCCATTTTCCTCTCTGCGGGACGCAGCGCTCATTTCGGCCGCCCCCGACCCCGCCGAGCTGCTCCATCTGCTCCCCGTCTGCCGCCGGCCCCGCGCCAGCGCCGAGCCCCGACGCGGCTCATCGCACCGCTCGGCGGTCGCGCTCGGGGCAGCGCTCGCTGCGCGGAGGGGACTCAGCACGGGCACGGGGGAGGGGCAGAGCTCCGGGCAGCGCGGCTGGGAGCCGGGCACGAAGCGAAGTGAAATCCACGGAAGCGGCCCAAACGATGCGGGACCCGTCCTGGCGCCGGGGACGCGCCCTGCGGCCGCCGCAGAGGGACGAAACCCGGAACGTGTCACGCGGATCGGGGCCGAGCCAGCCCCCAAGGGCTGCCCTCGCACCCCCGGGACGAGGCGGCAGGAACCGCCCCCGCGGGTTCGGGACTGCCCGTGGCAGCGAGAGCAGCACCGCGCAGCCCGGGAACGGGTGCGGGCAGCGCTCGGGGCGGAGGCGGCGATGGGAAGCGGCAGAGCCGTGAGCACGGCCCGGGGCCGCAGCCGCTGTCACCGCGATCGTGCCGCGCGGTGACGGCACGGGGACGCGGGGCACAACGGCTCCGGGGGTGAAGGGGGCACACGGCAGAAGCTCCCGGGTCAGCTTCGTGCGGAGCACCCGGCGGTGCTGCGGGGTCTGTGCGGCAGCCGCGGCCCCCCTGGGCTCCCCGATGCCCGAGGCCGTGGTGCTGCCGGCTCAGCACCGCTGCCGGGTGCTCTGCGGAGTGGGACCAAAGGGAAAACCATCGCTCCGGGCTGCGTTCTGCTCCTGCTGCTCCTCTGCACCTTTCAGGGCCCGTGTTCCTCCGGAGATCTCTCCGAGCCACCCGCATCACCCCGGGATGCTCCGGGAGCCGCGATTCGGGCACACGTGCGCACAGATAACAGCTCCCGGCTGAACCCGGAGCGCTGTCCTGGCCTCCTCCACGCCGCTTCACCCCCGGGCATCAGCCGGCGGCCCCGCAGCGCTCCGCGGGTCGAGGTGTGGCTGTGGGTGCAGCGCTGGGGTCACCGCTGCGTGCTCAGCAGCCACCCTGGGAAAGGCTGAGCGCAGCTCTGGGCGCTCCCTATGCCCGGCACACATCTGCAGCCCGCGGTGCGGGAGGACGGCTTTGGAGGCAAAACCGCAAGTTAAAAAGGCTCAGCCACGCGTCCCGGCGTCTTTAAGCAGCAGACGGAGCCAACTCTGGATTAATTACATTATACCACGATGGAGGCTGTTGCTAGGTTACAGCAACCGGTCCCTAAGCCCATCCTACTGCGGGATTTCCCCAGAAGGGGCAGTGCTGAAGGTTGGGTGAGCAGCAGGGGCTGGCGAGGCACAGTGCCCCACTGCAGGCAGCACCTGAGTTTCAGTAACCATTTCACACTCACTGCTGGGGGGAAGGAAACAAATTCCCACCCCAGGCCTTGACAAGCCAAGGGAGAATCTTACGACCTTACAAGAACAAGAGAAATAGGGTGAAACTGAGTGCCCCTAAGTGCAGCATCACCGCGCTCCGTGCACTTGGCCCTTTTCATAACTCTTGGGGAATGACGAAGAGCCACCTGCCAGCTGTGAGCCCACAGCAAGGTACAGCTGTGAACAAGGCCAGCACCACCCCAGGATGCTGCAGGAGATGTATTACATGGGAAGCATTAAGTACGAGCCCTGGCACGACCTCATCTGGACTGGCACAGCCTCAGAAAGATGAACTCAAAGCAGAAGCGGTGCCAAGGCTGGCTGCTAGCACAGCAAGGACAGCTCTCATAGCACTGCCATGCAGGGCTGGGGCAGCAGCACCCAAACGGCAGCGCTGGCAAAGGAACAAATAAGCAAAAACTGGCCAAGAATAAAAGTGGACAGCAATTATCAGACAGCTCTCAGCCTGGAGGCAGAAGTACAGTTTCCTGCAAGGATTCTGGTAGCAGAGCTGGTCTGCAGGCATGGGAACTGCCAGGACCAGGCCGTCTGTCCTTGTGCTACTTTTCTGCCTGGTATTTTGGCAAGGAGACGGAGCGAGGCACAGGTCAGGTACTGAGCCAGTCCTTCAGCTCAGCAGCAGCACTAAGCAGCTTGGTTCTCTTGCAGGGATGAGTTCTGTGACAGCCACCAACAGATTAACACCAGCGAGAGCTTTAGCAAGCAGGGCTGGCCACCTGTGCTAAGACTCGGGCCATCAGAAGGACGATGCAGGCACTCTGCCTTTGCCCAGGGCTCTGCAGGGTTACGCACAGGGAGCGGTGTATGCAGTCACACTCGAGGCCACGCGGCTGCGGGCTGCAGCCAGCACTGGCTGTGGTGGTGCTGGCACACAGAGACTGACACACGTCTGCCTGCTCTCAGAGTACGACTTCACTTTGGTCCCATCACAGCAGCTGCATCAGGTCACACACGGGGACTGCCAACAGGGACAGGAGCTGCTGACCGTCCTGCTGCGCCTCCCCACCCCAGGGAGGAGGGTGGCAATGAATGCTCCCCAAAGTAAATGTGGGGCACGCAGCTGCCTCCCACACCTCAGATCAGCAGCTGTAGCAGCTGCCCCCCTTGCTTGGGAAGCAGCAGCAGGCCGCAGATGCAGCGATGGATTTGCAATTCTCCCTCCTCTCAGTACCAACCGAGACACTGCATGACACGCAGCTCCAGCCAGCGCTAAACTGCAAGTGCAGCTCTTCAGCCTCAAGGTCTCGTTTTTCTTTTTTTATATAAAGCCCAAAGCAGATCCACTGGTACCTCTATAGATGCCCAGAGGAACTATCCTGGTCAGTGTGATCCTGCAGAAGCTTCGCTCAGTGACAGGCACGTACACACACTTCCTATATTTAGCTTATTCCAAAGGCTGGGTGTGGGTGAGACCAGCTCAGACAGGGCCCATTTCTTTCTCCCTCCACTCACGATGCCAGCCCTGGATTACACCTCGTGCTGTAACCCAACCAGTTCAGCATTTCTTGAAAAAGGGAGAAGTGCAAGTCTACAAGGTGCCTTTTTGCTCCTGTTCCCTGCTGCTCTCCCACTTCATCCACTCCTGGGGGAGGGATGGCTCCGGCCTTGCTCCCAAAGCCAAGGCATGCCACATCCCCTCCCTGGGCTCTAATGTAAGTAAAGGGAGCTCCTGCCTCTGCTTCTCTTTTAAAAGAGGATTTTAGAACACAATGACTCATCTTTGCTTGCTTTTGTCTCAGCTCCCTGTGCTGACAATGAGAGCAGAGAGGCTCCTGCTGGCTGTCAAATCTGGCCCAGGTGAGAGAGAAACCCGTGCCAAGAGGAACGCAGCGCCTGCACTGCCGTCTGCTGACCCCCGAGCTGCTCTCGCAGGAGGTGGAGCTGAGCAGCACTGCCTTCCCCCTACCGCTGCGTGCAACAACAGCTCCTCGGGACAGACCTCCATTCTGGGGGAAAAGCTCGTGGTTTTTCAGTTCAACTTTTTCTCAGTTATTTTTAATTCAGCGCCCATTTCCTCCACGTCTGAGAATGCAACAGAACTGTCCTGTGAAACGGACCCGGAGGGACACACAGCTCACGAGCCAGGCAGACACACGTGCTGTGGAGAAGATGATGTACAGAGGCAGTTGTACAACAGAGCTTTATAGTCAGAATGGATTGTACCAGGTTCTTCTATGCAGAATGGAACATGACCCAAAATCTTTACAGAACAGAAGCGCTTTCAGCAATGCAGGCAGCTGAAGCTCTGATGCCTGCCCGCCTTCTCCCAGGTGAGGCCACAGAATGGCTGCAGCCCCCCCAGCATTCCTCCCCACGAGTGCAAAGGTTGAACTGTCCCATGCAATTTCCCTAGTGTCACAAGAAATGCAGTAATGCTCAGAGAATTAGCAAGTGCTAAAGGAAAACAGAGCTGAACAATATACTGCTCATGCAGAAAAACCCAGTTATTTTTGTAAGGAAACAGTTACCAGTGCATTTTGAGGGCTGGGGCAAAAACAGAGCCACTAATTGCCTCCTACTCTAAACAGCTCTGAAGTGGACAAGGAATCAAAAGAACGGCTTGCCTTATGGGGATGCAGCAGGAAATCCCCACTTGGATATCATGGTCGACAGTTTACAACAAAAATGGGAGAGGGAGAACAAAACCAAAGCTCAAATCAACCCAGGTGCAACAGGGCGATGTAACGCACAGCACGTGCAGGGAGCTGCAGAAGGGACACCAGAACCAGAAGAGAAGGGGCTGAGGAGACGTGACAAGCTCCATCACAGTGGCAGCTTGCTGAGACGCAGAAGTGCGAAGGGCTGCTCTGCAGTGCCCAGCCAGCTGCAACCCATGCTGCTGAGGAGGCACTAATCCACGGGCCTACGTTCAAAGCAAAAAATCAAACGGCTTCCCCAGCTCACGGGTAGGAGGAGGCTCTCTGCTTGGGGGGGGGAAGGGCAGCACACTGGGGGGCTCTGCAATACCGACTGGTTGGACTGGGAAAGGCTGTCAGAGCTACAGCTGCTGTCCCTGTCAGTGCAGAGAGGCAGCCGGTGCTTTAGAGCGTGACTGTAAAATGCCTGAGAAGCAAATGCCTTGCCATGCTAACACTGCTCTGTAGACAGTCCTGAAGCTCTGGGTATCTTCATTTCCATGAGAGTCATGTCCCTGAGAGGTACTGAAAGGAGGGGATTCTACTGTATGCAAATTCGAGGGTGGGAAATGCAGAAAAGCACTGATTTTTTCCTCTCTCTTTTTCAGGTTTGCTTTGCACTTTGCATTGTTTTCCCAAACTGCATAGCAGCTTACATGTAGTGTCTGAGACACTGGGGCCACGGAAATCAATGGGGCTTCATGAATTCCAACAGCAGCACCAGTGAGTGCTAATTAAGCTGCTGTGCAGAAAGGTCCCTTTCGAAGGACTCCAAAATCACACGCGCTCTCTTTCACTCTGGTCCTGCAGCTGCTGTACCATAACACGATCTGCTCGACTTAAAGCATCAACTGCTGACTGGAGCAATGGCCAATACCACCTTTCTCATTAAAAAATAGGAAGGATAAAAAGTTAAAGACTTGAGACAGGCGAGCACGATGCATTCATGCAGCATGGTTTGTTGTACTCCTCTTAACAAGACAGGAGCTTCAGGTGTGCAGGAGTGGCATATAGCAGGGGTGGAGCTGGAAGAGGTCCCCTTCACCTCCTACACCCTGCCAGCAACCCGAAGGGGCATCTCTGGGAGGAGAAATCACAGCCTGGAAATGGGCCTGAGAACCATGCTCTGAACCTTCCCCTTACTCACACACATCTCAGCTGGATTTTCTGTGTAACGAACCCACCAGAACAGCAATGCAGATGTAAAGCTTTTGTTCTGCCAGCTCTGTTTGGAGTGAATGTACGGCACAAAGCTTTACACATCTGCTCCCATCCTGGTGTGTACGAAAAGATGAAGACAGCCATGATAGAAGAGTCCACTGCGTGTGAATGTGGGCAGCCTACAGCTCCTCGTAGTCCCCACCTCCCCGTGGCTTGCTCATGCTGGCTCCTCCTCCTCCAAGAAAAGCCTCCAGTTCATCTATCTCATTGTTCTTCTCCTTGCTCCTCTTCTTCTTTTTCTTTTTGTCTTTCTCCTCTTTGCTCTCCTCTTTCTCTTTGCCCTTCTTGTGTTTGCTCTTCTTTTTCACTGACTTCTCCTCTTCCTGCAGAATGAGAAAACACTCATTAATAAATCCTCTGAGCAGGCCAGTAACCCAGCACAGACCGCCCTGAAACCTGGCTCAGACGGGAACCTTGCAGAGGGAGAGGCATGTACCATGAGGCTGGCTGGGCACTAATTCCAGAAGACCCCCCTGCGAGTTTGGACAGAAGAGAGGAAAGACCATCTGGTTTCCACACAGCAATGGCCTGTCAGGCAGTTTGTGCCCAATAATGCCACTGCACTGGACAAGAAGAAATGTCAAAGATGACGCCCCCTGCAGACTCCCCTCGCTGTCTCTGAGATTAGCTCTGTCTGGGACCTTCCTCTGCCTGGAAAAACCCACACTGCTATCATCAGATTCCACTCAGCAGACACGCACTGCTCTGCTTACTCTTACATTTCACAAACCCAGACATTTTGAAAATTCAGTTGTTCGGAAAGTTTGCTTTTGGCTGAGAAGTGGTTAATGGCCTGCAGACCCTGCAGTGCCCAGCTCTGGCTGCAGGAAGCCAGAATGGAAGGCAGTCCACCAGGAGCACAGAACACACTGTGGGCAGCCACCCTGCTCCCTGGCTGCCAGACAATACAGCAGATCGGCTCTGATGAATTATACAGTACCTCTTTGCTTTTCTTCTTCTTCTTCTTTTTCTCCTTAGAAGCATGTTTATCTGTTCAAGCAAACAAACAGAAAAAACACCATTTAAACAGCAACCCATGCAATTCTGCCCTGCCTCTGTTCCTCAGAACAGAATGCTCTGTCCTGAGGCCACATGCAAAGGTATTCATAGAATCACAGCACGGTTGGGTTGAAGGGCCCCCACAGCCCCCAGCCCCACCCCTGCCATGGGCTGGCTGCCCCCAAGCTCAGGCTGCCCAGTGCCCATCCACGGCCTTGGGCACCCACAGCTCTGGGCAGCAGTGCCGGGGCCTCACCACCCCCTGAGCAGCAGGCTCTCATTTAACTATATATATCCAGTTTAGTCATAATTATGTTGTCTGTATTATCTGTGTTATGAAAACCGACCCGGGCTCTCGTTGTACAACAGCTGTCAAAGAAACAAAGACCGACATCAGCTCCACCAACTGGTCCAAAGACTTGAACAGGGCACCAGGCTATTAATTCCAGAACTGAAGAACTACTGAACGATTTGCTAAACAGCTGAAGGCAGATGGAAATCCCACAGGCATTGTTTGTGTTTCTTTTGGTCCAGCTAGTAGCGGAAGGACCATTCGAGACACCATGTTGGAAGATGGGAGCACCCTGGCAAGCCAGCACTCACTGCTGTTAAAGCTGCACGTGGAAACTATGTCACCATGAGCCAAAGCAGCTGTGCTGCAGCCATGCTGTACAGCAGCAGCTATTTTCACTGCACTGAATGAGCCCCAGAGTCCATCGCTGTCTCAACGTTTACCCCAGATGGCTGTGGCTGATGGCTCAGCTGCTGCTGCGATTGCTGAACGTCCACTGAGTTTGCACAGAGGATGGGAGAGTGCCTGTCTGGCTGTTACACGGGATGCTTTGTAACTGCACCATACTTCACACTGCGGTATTTGATACCCACACGCTCAAACTGCTGTTTAAACTCCAACCGACTGACTACTGATATGTTTTCATATTCATCCCAGAAAGGGGAGGCAGGAGGAACACGTGTTGGATTACTGAGTGCTCGATGGAAGCTTAATTACCTACCCAGGCCTCTGCAGATAGACTCGTATGTACTGCGAGCTGTGCTGCTCAGCAGCAAAAAGTGACGAGGCAGTGAAGCCATCATGACCTTCCTTACACTGGTGGAGTAACTATTCAAAGGTAAATCTCACTTGTACTGCTTACAGCTTTTTCTCCCCTTCGAAAGTTTTAACTTTCCATCTTTCTGGGTGACATCAGAGGCAGATCTATAAGGAGATGCTTTGTAGAAATGCCAAGACAGCAGAAATTACTCGCACAACTAAGATTTGTTCCCTCAGCGGGTGGTGGGGAGGGGGAAAGGAACGCTCAGGTTAGAACAAGAACCTCACCCCACGTTTCCCAAAAGTAAAACTGGCAGGGTACGTCCAAGCATTTTGCTCACACTGAGCTAAACTGTGGAGGGAGTGGACACTGCAGTGCTGAGCCTCAGAGCTCCCAGGCATGCAAACCTAAGCAGGAAGCCTGACAGAAGCAGCTGATGAAGGATGTGAGCCTGCTTCCAGCTGGGACAGAAATAATATATGGCTGATGCCACAGATGAGCCAAGTTCCCCCAACCCCCAAGGGGAAAAACTTAAAGGAAGTTCTTTATGCCGTGTTAAACCACATTAAAGACTCACACAGGGCACTGCGTGAAATTACAGGGTGTTTCATTTAGTGCAAATTGGTTTGCTTACACCCTGGAACCATTTTGGAAAAAAACTGGTGCCTGACAAATGAGATCAGCAAGAGGGGAAACAGGGCGACCTTTACCTTCTTCACTGCTCTCCTTGGGACCGGCTTCTTCCAAACCCAAACCAAAGAGGTCTGAGTCATTTTTCAGTTTAAAGGAGTGGACTGTTGATTTCACAGGCTGCGGTGGCTTTGCCAATGAGGTATCATCATCAGATATATCAGAGAGATCTTCCCGGACAGGGAATTCATCCTAGAGACAAGAAAGGCAAAGAGTTCAACCAAAATCTATGAACAACCGGTGCATGGAGATGTTCGCTGGCAGCAGGTGGGGAAGAAGGAAGGAAATGGTAGCTGAACTGAGCTGCTGTGAGCTGGAAATCAATGACCACGATCCTATAAGCTCTGTATTTCTCAGACGGTCAAACAGCTCAGTAGCATTGGTCCTGGAAATCGCACTCGGATGACTCAACATCCACGGTACCAAAATCAAATTCCTGACGTAAAGCGATTAAATGAGACTTGCAACTGTTTTAGCTCAACAGCAACAGCCTTTAACTGCCCTGGAGAGGCACCTCTGTTTTGGGGAAAATCAAATCTAACAAGCTGAAAACGCTTCCAGATCTGACAGACAAAACCTCCTGCTCAGCTCTGTGAGGTCCAGCACAGCAGAGGCAACGTGCAGCACGGCCAAGGAAGCAGCCTGTGTTTGCAGAATAAATCCCTTCACCAACTCCAAAGGGAATGTGCTCCCAGTGCAAATTTTCCCCTTTAATGCGGGCTAAAAACAGGACGCTGCAGAGACTGGCTATCCCCCAAAATCCCCTGTCTCTCTGCACAATGGGAATGGAAATGAATAATAATCTTCTCTGTGTGCCAACTGATCCTCTTCAGAATTTGTTAACCTCTTTTTCTTTATACCCTCCATTCTGACCGCGCAGATCTCACTCTGCTGCTGATGAAGGCAATATCCCTCTCCTCCTTGCAAACGGTGGTGTTTTACTGCTCTACCTGACCTGTAAACCTCTACTTGAAAAGCACTCACAAGTGGTGGGGCATTTCCCTGGCACTGCTGCACCAGCTGGTTCCCTCACAAACCTCATTTCTCGTCATCATTTACCATCACAGTTACAAGAAGTAAACTCTCTCCAAATGCCATCGCTTCTATATTCAGGTGCCAGGAAAAGCAGGTACTGAAATGCTAAATGAATGGAAAACTACTTAATAAACAACAGCATGACACACAGCCAAGGTCAGAGAAACTGGGACAACCGTCCTCCTGCAGGGTTCTGGAATGAGGCAAACATATAAAACACTGCTGAACAATAGCTGACCTAGACATTGGGAGTACAGCTGAAAAGCAACTGTTCATCACCAATAATGATTTGCAGTTTCTACAGAGATTGTTCTGCTGGCTATGAGTGCAGATCACTGAAATCAGTGCCTAGATGCACAGCAGCAAGTTCCTATGAACCCAGAGAAATGCTTGTGTTTTATATATCTTGAATACACGACAGGTCCAGAAGGGACTCTGCTGCACCTTGTGTTTGGGTAAACCCCTGCAGCGGGCAGCTGCCCACGTCCTGAACATCACAGATACATTACAGCTAACCCAGCTACAGACAGTCCTTCTCAGGTAGATTTTCCTGCTTTAGTAAGAAATTGCCATGCAAATTTGTTACGGCCTTTTGATTGCTGGATTGACTGCAAGGAGCTCACTTGCGCTCTCTCTCCCTCTCGTATGCACATGATTCTACATATTAAACTTTGGGTGAAATGATCCATCAGCTTTGTATTTCATGCCTTCCACACTGCTAGACCGAACAAACACTCTGAATTTACTAAGAATAAAAAGCACATTAAAGTCTGCAAGCACAAACCTTGCTGCCACATGGCTTCAGCAATCACAGCGTTAGCGGGCCTGCGCTTAAATCAGCCTCTTCAGGTTGCTTAGCACCTGACTTGCTGTGACTGCTGCTGAGAGACCAGGAGAGCAGATGAAAGCCCTGCTCACTGAGATGGCTCAACACTTCAAGCTCAGCTCTGCAGCAGTGCACAGCGATTCATGCATGCTATTTACCATTTTCTTCCTCTGGCTGTCAGATTCCTCACTTTCGAAGTCTGGGTCATCCATAACAAACGAGAGCATTTGAGTAGCTATTGGTCCCTCTTGGTCACTGTCAGACTCCTCAGGCTTTTCATCTCTGACCACTTTCTGTTTAAGAGCACGTCCTTTGCTTTGGGAAGTGGTCTTTGGGGCCTGGACTGCCGGCGTGGCAGCAGCAGCTGGCAGACTGGCACCGAACTTGCTGCTGCTGTTCCTTTCAGACCCAGAATGTGGAGGTAAACTGCCAGGAGGCTTCGGGTCAGTTGCTTTGGTCAGAACCGCTTCACTTTGTGGTTTCACAGAATTTCTGGAAGACCTGGAAAGGAAAAAAAAAAAGAAGTTGTCAGAGCCTGCACGCATCCCCACTTCTGTGAAACAGCACAGTGACCAATTAATAGCTGAACCTGCCTCAGGGGCTTCAATGTGCATCTCAGCAGGAGATGTAAGAGACATAGCTCATCCCGGGGAAGCGTGTGTGTGTTCAAAAGGAAACCACTCAGTATTTCTAGCAGTAAGTCAAAGGCTGAAAGCTCCTGCACCCCCAAGGATGCTGGTGCATAGGTGCCCACATCAGCTGGCCAAACCCAACCACGTTACCCACAGGATACGGTACGTAGAGAACATGATTCAATTCATTGCTCTCCAGCACAGGGTGCGGAGAATGACTTCCACTGCAAGACCTGACTCCTCTGTCCTCCTCACACTGCTATGAGCAGACCTTCAGCAGCTGTTAGTGTCTCTTGTACAAACATAAATGTACCAGCAATCACAGAAGCACAGTACTCAAAAGTAAGCTACTTAGGAGTGGTGCAGCTGTATCATAAAGCCTGCTAGTAGTACCACCCCCCCCCCAGAAAACACTGCATAAAGCAGTTCCAGCTCAAGCAAATGCAGCTCCAACTTACAGCTGAAGGAACGGGCTGAGAGAGACACCAGGTTTTCCCTGAGCCCTACAGAAGTGGAGGAGTGAGAAGAGACTCGAGTTTCCCAGCACAATCCCATACTTCAGGCTGTGCCTCATACCTTTTTTTTTCACGTTCTGTGTCAATGCTTTCATCAGGTATGAGTGTGACCCTGGAGTCCTTAGCCTCTTCCTCCTCCTCCTCTTCACTGGACAGGGTAATGTTCTTGCTGGGCACCCGCTCTGTTGCCAGCACAGCTCTGCTGGGGATTTTGTCATCCAGGTCAAGGTCGTCTTGGAAACCCGCCACCATGGGGTTCCCCCCAGGTGTCTCTCCATCACTGCAAAGTAGACAATGATTAGACAACACCTTCAGGACATGCTAGGACAGACACGCCTCCCCTTGAAAGCAGAGTGCCACTCGCCAGGCATTCAGGGCTAACTTCAGGCTCATCTTCCCTCTACGCAGGGCAGCCGCACCGTTGGTCTCCGTGCTGCAGAGCAGCCTGTGTCCTCAGCAGGGCCTCTACCACAACATCTCTGGTCCAACATGCAAGGATGAGACAAATTAAAGAGTGGGAAGTGTCTGCCTTGATCTCCTCATCCTGTAATTAGGCTTGATCATATACTGCCACTTCTGTGGGGATTCATTTGCAGCTATTAGCATCTTAGAATTATTTCTGTTTCTCCGGTGCTCCCCGAGGCAGGCAGCTACTCAGGCACCATAACTATGCTTCAACATTCCCCAAATTGAATTAACCTAAGGACACACTTTCTGAGCTAAGAGTCTGCCAGGCTCCCTGAATGTAATACAGTTATGCCTTCAGAGTGATCTTCAGACAGAGAGCTTCACGGCTAAATTACCAGCTGAAGGACTCTTGTCTGCCTTTTGCAGGACTCAAAAATTTCAATACTTTCGGATGGATTTGCTCCTGTCAGGGATACAGACATTTCTCATGGTCTCATGCACCTTTGAGTTACCTTCCCTGATTCTATTTCCTTTCTCTGCAACAGACACTCAGTTGCTTCCTGGTAACCTGCCATGTATCATACCCACAGTCCTTTAATGACTCAATACGGGCTGTACAAACACAGCACTCCTTCTTAGGCAGAGACAAAAAAAACCAAACCAAAGACTGTAGCTTGGAACAGATCAGATCTGAGAGGCACAAAA
The DNA here is from genome assembly GCA_016647715.1 of Pavo muticus. Taxonomy (NCBI): domain Eukaryota; kingdom Metazoa; phylum Chordata; class Aves; order Galliformes; family Phasianidae; genus Pavo; species Pavo muticus. The sequence goes on along the minus strand of JACDJE010000172.1, from coordinate 1,082,670 downwards.
GGAACCACCAAAATCTACAACCCTTAACGCGGAATGAAGCGGTGCTCCCAGCAGCCTGCAGGGCTGTGCAGTGGAAATGCTGAGGCACTAACCTGGTGCAGCTGACTGTACAACTCACTGTGGCTCTTCTTATGGCTAGTTACTGCTTTACAAGTTAAGGAATTAATATATTTGCCAACAGACAGTGGAGCATTTGTGTCATATGGGACACTACACTTATCAGGACTGGCATAGCACATTAAGAGCTACTACAATTAATGCTTGTCTGGGTTACAGCAGGAGTAACATCTGTTCTCTGCTGCCTTCCATGAGGAATCCTCAAAGACTCCTCTGCTCTCAGGACTCAGAGCTCAGCTCCCAGCTCAGCAGGAGCAGGCTGCTCAAGAGCCCCTTCATCATGAACACTGCTGCTCTCATACTGAGCCAGAAGTGCCTGACCCACACAGAGGAGAAGAAAACTGTGGTCCAAAGCAGCCTCCAAGTGCCACAGTGGCTGGAGGAATTACAAGTGAGGGATTTCTGAGCTACGTGAAGTGCTTCCTCTCGAACTGTGCTGAAAAGAAAATGGAGTTGCATCCTAAAAAAACCTGGCAGCATATTATCCTGACACTGCATTTCTTCACCCTCTTACTGCTCTGCTAAGCACGGGAACTCTTTAAGTGCTGCTACTGCCACTGTCCTTCCACCTCACACCACATTACACTTACAGCCTCTAAGGCATTCCCAGTCTGAAGAGAACATCCACGCGTGTAACACAGACACACACACACAAAGTGGGTCAGCTCTCTTTGCAGTGAATGCGCCACTTCCCTCTCTAACTTCCACTCAAATCGCTGAATGACAGTTTAAAAGCAAAGCAAAGAAGTCAATATGCATCAGGAAAATCACTGCTGCAGTATAAACAAGCTCTGACGATGCAAAATCAGTATCAGCTCGTGGTCCTGAAATTCCAGCTGGAAGGAATTCAGGGCACGCAGCAACAAGCACATTGCAACGCTCTTGCCAACACTTGACACGCTGCCAAGCCTGCGTTAGTGTTGAGCCAACGTGTTTGCAGGCACAGGTACCCACCAGAACTGACTGTGCTCATGAGTGACTGACCAAAGAGCACAGCAGGGTTTCCTCACAGTAACCCTCCGTCGTGTGCACAAACAGCTTCCGATGGTGGAACAAATCCTGCTTCAGTCTGAGCTTACGCTCTCAGACCTGGCTTGACATTACCCCACCAGCCCTGCCGAACAGCCAGGGGAGCCAGCCCCACCAGGAGCCAGCAGAATCCTCTTGCCACATCAGTTTCTGGGGCTAGGGAAAGGAAAAACCCAAACTCTGATAAAGCAGCTATGCTGAAGGAATGACATGCCACAAGGTGAGCCTGCATGGCTATATTCTAGGAGATGGGAGCCTTCTGGCATGCACCAAACAGTGCCCTCAGGTTCCCTTGCTTTGTCTAGCACAGCTGTGTACCGCTGTATAAATAACACAGGTGATAAAACAAAGAACCAGCTAGAAGCCCTTCAGATAGAAGGATGTGGAAATCTAACCAATGTTTATGACAGATGTCTAGTGTCATGGAGAAAACTCAACAAGAGTCCTGTTAGCTTCAGCATAAGCCCACTTCCAAACGGACACCTGCAGCCCGTCCATGGAGGCGGGCAGCCTGGGCCAGCAGCAGGGACCAGGGGAGTCTGGAGCCTGGCTGGCTGCTCTGGCATGGACACATGCACACTGCCCCTGGGCACCAGGCTAAAGAGCAGCACAGCGAGGTCTGAAACAGCAAAGTGGAATAAATTAACTGTCTTCCTATTCAATGGGTAAGGAAACTGATTTGGGGAGTTCTCTACTGCAGCCTGGAGAACCGTAATACACCGTGAATCAAAGGGCAGAACTTCATTGATCTCTATGGATCTGTGCTGCAACACCAAGAGATGTCAGTAAGTGCTGAAAGTCTCAGCAGCTGTCTGATTTTTGGGCAAGAATTGCCTTGTCCCACAGGCACGAGCTCTTCCCTTGTGCTTGGCATGCTTCAGAAACAAGCATTTCTTTTCTATTAGTGCTCCTCATGTCAACTCTTGCTCCACTGCTCAGAGAGATGCTATGGAAAATGGAAAGGGAGATGTTCACATGACATCACAGGGCAAAAAAGAAAAAATAATGTCCAGTGTTAGTAAAACACGTGATATCAGACTTTACAGCCTCTTTCTGAAGCTTAGAAAAGAAAAACACATTCTTACAAATGGGAGCAAACACAGCACTGAGTTCAGGATGCAGCCCGGTTACACAGCATCCTGCTTCCAGGAAGTAACTTCCCCTGCTTCATATATGAGACGTGTTGTGCACTGATGCAAGGAGAAAGCAGCTTCCCATTTTTCTGCTTTTTGAAACAAATACAATCTCCATTATGTCAGACTGCTGTATTCTTCAGGTCAGAAATAAACTTCTGCAGCAGTAGGTTTTGCTGCAATGACAATATCTACATGCTGGAGTAGAGTCTGATTATTAGGGATGGTGCTTACAGAACTCTTACATGGCTCCTGGGCACGGGGTTGTAGCTGGCATCCTCAAGGAAATCAGTTACTGCAGGCGATGGACAGAACAACACACCACATCTCCAAATTTCAGTGCGCCTGGTTCATAGCAGCAGGCCTTTTGGCAAGAAATGGAAGGTAAAATTGCCACACAGCTGGGAAAATGGTGCGAACTACACAAGAAACCAGAACAAGACAATGGATGCCAAGCTGCAGAGAGGTAACAAGCACCTGAATTCTCAAGGATGTGCTGCAAGGCCTTCTCTCATTGGAGCAGCATTGTTCCAGCTGTACATGATTACTGCTGTCATCAGAAGACAAAGCTGTGAACAACTGCCCTCTCTGCACCCTGGGAAAGCCCAAAGGTGTTTCTTTTTTTGTCCCCATCAGTTGTGCACATTGGAAGGCCACCAAGATTGGGGACAGAGCACAGAAGAGCATCACAGCAGCCAAGAATGCTGCAACTCCACAGACAAGAAGCAGGGCATCACTGTTTGAGATGTTTGGCTTTTTGTGCAGTTTAACATAATCTGCTTCCAACAACTATTGTTTGGTAGAAGAGAAGTCTGTGCTGAAGATCCAGTGTCCTTCCCACAGCAAGAACGGCAGCTAAAGAGCTCTAAGGGCACCCCAGGTCCTATCAAACCCCAGGAAGGTTGGGTCTCCTGACATCTCTTTGTTAAACACAGAAGAATAACCCAGCTTGTCCACAGCCATGAGCAAGATACTCTGTAGGGCAGTACACTTCTAGCAACCACTACCTTTTCCTTCCTTTCTTTCCTTTTTCTTTTCTTTTCTTTTCTTTTTTTTTAATAAAAACCATCCACGTATTCTGCTGCCACAAGGGATGATGATTCAGGCTGACCTGCATTAGACAGCCACTGAGCCTCACATTGATTTCAAGTTGTTGTGGTTGAACTAGAGAACACTGAATCATGACAAAGCTGTCAGAAGATGCAGAATCCACGACGTTCACAGACAAGCTGTATCAGTGTTTAATTACTCCCCTGGTTAATCCAGTGGTGATGACAAGAGACAATCGCCGTGGACTATCCCACGCAGATGGATGCAGAGCCTGTGAGTACACTTAGGTCACCTCTCAGATGACAGCATGCTTTCAGACAGCCTTGCTGCACATCCTCTTGTCTGAGCAGCTCAGTGTACCACAATCTCTCTGATAAGCTCAGCTCTGCCATTCTGAGAGTGCTGGGAAGGGACATCAGAAATGGACAGAGGAAAGGAAGTCTCTCCCTAAGATTTTCTGGAACCCGCAGGCAAGCATGCAAAGATATTTCCAAAAGAGTACAATCATCTCCGTCCTTCCTTCTGACCATGGAGGGCTCCCAGCAGTTACATTTCTAAAATGGCTGTAGAGGCCATGCAGGAACATGCCTGTTCTTTGGGCAGTGGCATTCATAAGGCAAAACACAATAACACTGCAAAGTGCATTGCATTCTAGAGGGAAAGTACCTCAAATGTTTCATCACACTTGGTTAGAAGAGAAATGTCTTCCTGGCACAAAGCAAGCCAGTGTTAAATGTTTAACACTGAGCACGAAAGGAAGACAGCAAAACTAAGAAGGTGGTAATGAGCTTCTACTGCCGCTCCCTGGATTCCCAATAGCAGTGTGGATCATTAAAGAAGAGTCAGCAGAAGACAGAAAAGTACAGGAGAACCAATTGCTCTGCAGTCACTTTCTGAACAGCTGCAATAGGTTGGCAAGGCCTGAGCAATTCTTCAGGCTGTGCACCATGGTATGCCCCCGTCTCACCTTCCTTCCATCCTCCTTCCCTTACCTTTCACTATCAACACGCTGCTTTGTCTGTTGTGGTTTCCCCTTATCCTTCTGTGGGGCTGAGTCTTCTAAAAAGCTGTGATCCAGGCTGTCGTCAGGAACAAAGTCCTCCACGCTCTGTACTTTTGCAGGGGCTGCAGGGTGGGGAGGAGTAGCAGCAGCAGCATCTGCATTAGCAACAGCAGTTGTAAAGCACAGTTCACCACAAACGAGACAGAAATTGGCTTTTTACAGACCTATCCTGCTCAGGGCATCTTCAGCACACAGATAACAGCCACCTCATCTACACAGCAAAGGAAGAGGAAAGCCATATAACAGGATACTGAAGCCAGCCCAGAACCTCACAGGATGGCACTCACAGACCACATGCAGCCACTGTGGTTTACAAAGCTCCCAAATGAGTCTGAAAAGCCCTCGAGCATGGCGGCTCATTCTGCTCTACAGTGAACACTGGCACTGACTGGCTAGACCACAACCAGATTTTTACATCTATGCTGTGAGCACCACTCCGATGTGATATCCCTTCAATGTCCTGTCACCCTTTCCAGACTGCTCAGTTCACTCATTCACCTCCTCTTGCTTTTTCAACTATCTGTGAAAGGCAGAATCGTTCACACTGTGCTTTCAGGTGTCTTGTGTATCCAAAAGCTCGAGAGCAACTGCAAATAAAGACTCACTTTAATATAGGTTATTTGTAGAGACACCCTTGCCCATCAAGGTATCAGGATGAATACTGGAAGCCTGAAGAGATTAACCTTTGCAGAATTTATGATGTTAAGCCTTTTTCGCCTGCCTGGCCTTCACTTCACATCTAGGCTATTTTCTTTTGGGTGAGCAACCTTTCACTATGAATATAGCTTTTGCCCTCCTAGCACAGCTTTCAGTTACTTCTGCAGGGAGTAGCACTATTGCTAACATTACAGTGTAACTTCAGTGTAAGAAAAAACACAGCTAAAAGAATTACTGCTGCAAGGCATCAAGAAAAATGTAACGCAGCAGCTCCCATAGAAAATGTTTGTGATTTTCAGCTGCTTTCCAATTAGCTCATCCTGAGGCATGCTCCAGCAGAGATGCAAACCCTTGGCACGCTGTATAAACCTCAGTGACTGATCAGCTTTTCCTTGCTGCCTTTTGCAGCCCTCCTAGAAAGCGATCTTGAGATCCCAGGGCTGCAGGCTACAAACCTGAACAGTTCTTGAGCTCAGTGACAGATAAAAATAATCCCAAACCAGAAAAACCCAAAGTTGTGACACTTGTGGTAATTGCTTCTCTTTTTCATACTTATCAATATGACCAGGCTTTTTTGTTGATGAAGGATTTCTAATACTCTTTGTTTCTGGGTAGGAAGAATCACAGATAAACCAAAATGGGAGTACTGTGTCACACCTGGTGACAGATCCTCGAAGCAGAACGTTGTGTACCAGCCTAAAAGTGAAAGATTCCAACATCTGAAACCGCAAACCCCCTTCCCAGCACCCCCTCCTTTCTTTGTGTCGATGTTTCAAGATCACTGCAAGCTCTGGGGACTGACAGTTCGAGGAGGAAGGTATTTCCAAAGGGTGATTCAAACCATGTCATGCTTATGATTTTTAGGCAGTGCCAGCTCTGCAGCTCCAGCTGGCTTCACAAACAAAGTGAATACAACAGGCAAATTAAAGTCCAGATCAGTAAAAACGAATGCAACAAACCCCTCAATGCCTCTGCCCTGGAACTTCATCCAGCTGAGGTTCGGACTGAACGCCGCGCTGCTCTGCTCCATTGTTTGCTGGCGTTATGGAAGAAGTGAAGACATGCTGCCCTCCTCCTCACAACATCTCTGAAGGAGTATATTTCCCCAGAGGGGAATCCGTTACAGAGCCTGGACTTACGTGATCATTTATGGTTGAATAACCTTTAAAACTAGCACTCCGCTATTCTCTGCTAACAAACAGGAGCCCCTTTGAGCTGTGAGACTTTTGTGTAGACAGCACTTCAAATAGCTTCTCTAATCATTTTTCTTGCTTTTCCAGAGGCATGTGTGCTCCTGCTAAGCAGATGACAGTTATTTTCTTAGTGTCCCCCGTGTGCCTCCCTCACAAAGCACACTACAGCTCCCAGCCAGCTGGATGGACACAGTCCCTGTCCAAGTCCAGCACAGAGACAAACCAAATCGCCACCTGGGACAAAAGAAGAAAGCCAGCACGCAGCTTTGCTGGACACATGCTGCACACACAGAGAACAAACATTTGTCGGCCACCTGTCTGCCTAGCATCTCACAAGGATTAAAGAAAAAACAGAAAGGAAAATGGAGAAACACATGGCTAGACCCACCTGGCTGGGGAGGAGAGGGGTCTGGAGCAGGAGATGTCCCAAAGAGCCGTGAAATGATGCTGCGTTTTGGTGGCGGGGCTGCCGCTGCAGGGGCTGGGGAAGCAGCAGCTGGCGGAGGCGCGTGTGGTGGCTGGGCCTCAGGTGCAGGCACTGGTGAGAAAGATGAGGGGGGTTCAGGAGAGACGGTGGAGCTCGTGGAAGGCGGCTGTGGGGGCTGCGGGGTGCCAGGGCTGGAGCTGCCCGTCGATGTGGAGCTCGGGGGTACTACGGGTGACTGAGAGCCGGAGGAAGGGCTTTGCCCATTAGTTGTCAGTGGCGATGCGTGCCCTCGAGTTCGGGCTTCCATCATTTCAAGGAAGCTGCAGGAAAGAGAAAATGCAAATATAATCAATAGAGAAAACATGCCCAGAGTATGGGGCTGCGCTGCTTTGACTACATGCTGAGCTGGGAAGGTACAAGCCTGTGATCCCCTGGTTCACCTACATGAGCTAAACTCACACCATCTACACTGAGGTGAGGAGAATCCCAACCTGCCTTGTGCTGCAGGATGAAATCAGCATTTGCAGCACTGCTGGGAACTCCCTGGACAGACAGATTGTAACAGCGTGCCAGGGCTTGAAACTCAACTTTATGTCAGTTCTTGCACGTATGTCTCTAAGGGAATAAGTGCTTCAGGGCTGGCACAGTTCCATATTCTGCAGAAGAGATCAAAGCATTCAGGAAAATTTGAACGCTATAAAAACCTCTTATTTCAGCCAAGAATGGATTTGTGAGGAGAATCCTTGACTGTCAAAAGAAAAGAGCTATCCACAGGCTCACAGAGGGCTGACTGCAATTACCCTCACAACAAGCAGACATAAGTGCAGTCTCTCCCCCTGCACACACACACACACCGTGCGTGGGAGCCAAGGGAGCCAAGCAGCAGAAACTCGGATACGTGCTGCGGTCCTGGCTGGATTCCTGACTCAGAGAGCACTAAAGCCTGCACCGTCCGAAAGGGCGAAACGCTCCGTCCTTCTGAACAACACCAAGCCCGATCCTGCTGCAGCCCTTTTGGTTAGCAGTCATTTCACAAGCTTTTTGAAATGAAAAGGCTTTTACTAAGAAGTGGTCTCAAAATAAGATCTGCTACATGTAGTGCACGTGAGAGGTACAAAAAGGACAGCCAAAGTATATTGTGTATAAAGTCTAGCAAATGCCATGGTCTCACCCCGTTTCATTAAGCCCCATGAACTCATGATGTGCACAACAGCTCTGGGTTCAACTGCATCTGCTGTGCTCCAGGCAACGCATTTGTTGCAATGGAGACCACTCTTCAATACTGAGCACCACTTTGGCCTGCACGGAGTTCAGACAACACCTTCATGGGAATGATTTCAAAGCAGAAAGCAAAAAGTAAGGGCTAAATGACTCCTTGAGATATCATTTCCTACTGAGCAGCAATCCAATACACTTTTACTAAACAAATCAACGTGCTCGGTGACCACAGACACATGGAGCCCTGGCAAACAACACCCCCGGTATGCTGTTAGTTAACCTGGAAATGGGAGTCCTTCCTAAGTAAAGAATGGGCTAAGAGGGAGACTAACTGTAGCATGAAAAGCAATATTAGATAGAAGCCCTTGGTAGAATTACTCAAGGATTAGCCTTGAGATTATTTGAGTACCTAAGGACCATGAACTTGCAAGTCGGGAGACAGCATCAACACACAGGATAGGGACAAGATACAGAAAGAATAGGATGATTACAAACAGCAGAAATGCAAAGACATTCAACAGCACAAAGGAAACAGTCATCTGCTTGAGGGCTGGGGAACAAATCTTGCTCCAAGTTCACCACATCTGAGCTTGTCTCGCTCATGCCAGAAGACCAGGCTCGAGGGCTGTAAATGCAGCACTGCCTGCAAGGAGCAGGGAGGAGCCAGGCTGCCACTGCTGTCCCCTGAGGTTGCTCTGCCAGCCTCACTGATGCTCCCACCAGGACCTAGAGCAAGGCTGCATGTCTATTCCATCCAGGATGACAACTATATACGCTCCTGGCAGAGCTGCAATCCCAGCACCCTCCCTACCACGGGACTCATAGCTGAGGTGAGCTGTGTGACAACACGCTCCACTGAAAACGATGCATGCATTTCTCGTGCACCAAAGAGAAAACATGAAAGATCTTAACTCCTGCACACACAAATACAGAGCTGCGCGGAGAGGGCATCAGGCTGGTTTGGAAGGTGCGTGATGCACCACGTGCACTACCACACTGCAAGGCTCTACCAGCGTACTGTCAATGCAACTCTTTCACTGTGCTGTGGGACTGAGCAACTGCACATCGCTCCTTTCCTGACAAATGGGCCACAACACACAGCTCAGCACCCTGCAGGGCAGGCTACTCACTGCATCTGTGGTGAAGTAAAGATAAGCCAAGGGTACCTGCAACGCAGCCTTGCTCAATAAAGTGAATGCTCTGAATCTACCAAACAGCTGTGGCCTGAAAAGCCCTCCGAGACACTTGTCTCTGCACAGGTCATGCAGCTCTGCAGATCTAAGCCAAAAGCACGCAGGGCTGAATTCTGCCAGCCCACATCTCCGGGCTCTGTGCCGGCAAGCTGAAGGCAGGGATGCTGGGCAGCTCCGCTCCGTAGGACCGATTCCTCCTCCTGAGTCTTGCTCAGGGTTAAAGACTCCTGCTTCCTAATCGTGAAGGAAAATTAATCCCAGCTGATCTGCATGCATCCCTATTCCTGTTTATAGCAACAGTGCTTCTGGCTGGAAGGCCTGCGAGCTTGGTCACCAATTCATCCAGCATTCCAATGCCAGCTCTGCTCGCTCTGGCTGAGCTTTCTGGCTGAGGGCAGCTCTGTGGGCACCCAACTCACCAGTGCTACATGAACAGAGAACTGAACAACTCCCGAGCTGTCAATCAGGAGGGCAGCTGGGTGACCCAGGTCGGAAAAGACTACTGTATACTGAAGACTAAGGGACCAGATCCTATACGAATTATATACAAAGAACATCCAGAACCAGTTGAGGATAAAGCCTAAATCTCGAAGAGTACTCAGAGCTGGTACCAAAGAAGCGCAGGACACTTCATAATACCAGGATATTTGAAGACTTACTGCCCATTTTGGAAACAACCTGCTTTGTTCCGGGCAAGTAGCCAGCTCCAGAAGGAGGGAGGGCTGTGACTACCACCTGTTTCTCCTGAAGAAATACACGAATTTTAAGAGCTGGAGGGTAAAAATGCTGCATGACTGAAGTATAAAGAGAGTCATTCCTCCCGCCAGCTCAGCTCGTCTGGAGAGCAGCACACATGCTGGCTCCCTTCTGCACCTGCTCCTATGCCTTGCTCATCTACATTAAACGAAGGGCACAAGAATAAGACACACCAAGTTATTTTTAGTAGAAAGGTACCAGTGGTTATCTGGGGACAGCATGACACAGCTCTTACTTCAGCACAGCACCAGGGAGAGCTCTGGCACGTGCGCTTCATGTGACCTTCCTCATCTCCAACTATGCACGTGGACCAAGCTCTGTGCTGTGTGCCACGATGCTGGAGAAACAGCAACGTTCTGCTGCTGGTTTTGCATGGGCTGGCTGCATAGGCTGTGCTGAGCTTTCATATTCATATCTTCTTCCTTGGAAGAGGTGGGTGGAAAAACAGCATACGTGAAAATGCTGCCAGCAAGCTCTCAGTAATTTCCAGGGTGGAGGTGTCTAAGCATCCTCCACACTTGAGAAATACTACATAATGCATGAATGCTTTCTCTGGCTTTACACACACTCTCTGAAGCACTAGTGAGGCTGTTTTAGGAACACACCAGGTCAAACCTGCCAGGTGTCTGTTTTTCCTCATATTCTGTACAATCTGGCCACTGTGTTCCTCGTTCAGTTTTTTTTATTTTTGGCAGGCCTTTGTAAAAGGACTCACTCAAAATCTTACTGCCAGACAAGCAGTTTCACATCCACATTAGGTTTAGTAGGCAGCTGATGCACAAGATGAACTCATGCTGTGACCTGGGTACATTTGTTCTTGTTTCAGAGACAGCAAACATGCCATGTAAGCCCAGATGGGTTTCTGTCCACATCCAAGTGAGCAACTTGTTTGCATTTTAATCCTTCACTTTCAGGCTGAATAACAAGCTCGTATCCACAAAGCTCCTGGAGGATAACTCACTGTGTGCTGGGCCTGCTCACAAGAGGCTTTTATGCAGTCTTAAAGATGAATGTGCTCTGTGGGAATAAAAATTTATCAGGGCCTGAGGTGGCTATTGCTCTTTGCACAGAACAAACCTAAGAAGAATGAAAGGATTCATTAGCTTCACAGCCCTAAAATTATCAGTGTTGTGTTCATTTGCTATGGAAGATGGCAGCAGCCTGAAGCTTTTGGCTCCTGGTTCTAATGCACTGCGATCAATTTTTCAAACGTACTTCACGTGGCAAGAAATACTTCAGGTTGTTTTATTAATTGTGAAAAGAGGATTAACAGACCTTGTGACATCAATTTCATTGGGGTTATTGCACAGAGGGCTAGATTTCCATGTTTCTGTTGGCCTCCTGAACCTGATACCCCCTTGAGCCCACTCTCCTGGACGCTAAATCAATTCACTGTCAGCAGAAGCTGGGCTGGAGCTGGCTGCCAGGCCTCGGAGGGACTGTCTCTGCCCAGCTGTTCCCCAGGTTTTCCATCTGACACAAAACCGATGCAGCAGGACAACGGCCCTCCACAGCAGTCCATATATATCCCATGTCTTCCACTTCTCTAGCAAGATCAATGATGAGAGAATCAGTCGCTGATTTATCACCTTCCCTACCTGGGCAGCAGCACCTGGCTATGCAGGATGACCTGGCAACGCAGATGCCAGCTGTATGGCAGCACTGAGAAAGCATCCAGCAGTTCTAACACATGGTAAACCTGGGACAGTCTGCTGCTGCTGAAGTGGTAGCCAGCATCATGCAGTATCTCAGATAATCTGAAGACCAGCTGCTTTGAATACATTTTTGCAAAGCCTGCCTAACACTTTGCTTAAGAGCTATTCGACACACAGGGTTCACGATGTGACCGTTTGTTTCTAATGAACAATTCATGTGAAAAGGTTGGACTTCACATGCTTTCAAACGAAGCAATCACGCAGTGGTTTATAGATGACAAGTTCCTGGCTTCCTAAAAGTGACTGTCAAAGAAAACGAGAGTTCTCGTAAAAAAATGACTTAACTATTGAGAAATTTATACTAACATCAAGGTGGGGGGGAGGTAATTCAAAGAGAATTGACTCCTTGAAATTAAATTCTGCCTTTTGATAACAAGAGGCAGAAAAATGCACCAAAACAATACGAGAGGATCAAAACCACACATTAGGTTTGCTTCTCATAATATCTGCAAAGGAGCACCTCGCTCCTGGAAAGAGATGCAGAAAGAGCTCCCATCATTCCCTAACAGCACTGCTCCTTGAGTACCACTCAGTGAGGCAGAATGCATGCTGTAACTCCACAAACACAATACTTAAAACGTTTTCCTTACGACACGAGGTAAGATGGACACAATTAAACAGGGGAAAATCGAGCAAATTACAAATTCAGAACAGCCAGAAAAGCGATTGCTTAATAAGAATTCCGCAACTGAAGAAGGGCTGAGACATGATTTAGCAGCACTGAAAATGCAAAACCTGGGACAGGACAGGGAAAGTATCAGAGCAAGAGGAGCAGCAGGCAGAGACCAGGCACGAGGAAAGAGCTGGAAGCCTCCAAACATGTCTTACACTGGCAAAGCCCAGCCAGCAGCTGCCAAGGGACTGCTTACATAAGCCAGATGAGGCAGAGTTGTGTGCCACCTCGTGTTTTCTTTGGGATGCACAATTTAGAGCAATGACGTTTTGTCCTCAGGTACCCAGCCACAGCAGGATGAAGAGTTCTTGTGCTCCTTCTGTTCTCACTGATCCAAATTTAGCATCAGTCATTCTGCCAGCAGCCAGACATAGGGGTGAATGAAATAACTAAGCTGTCCCAGCACTGCCATCTCACCTTGTTCCACTGCCTGACTGATGGCACTGCGAGCTGGAGAACACAAGGACAGCAGGAAGCACCTCAGAGCAGGTGATGCAGCACCCAGGCCTGCAGACACCTCCCCATGCTGAGCAATCACAGTGACCAACAGCAAAGCTCCAAGTACCATCTAAACCCAAGCAACCAACACTAGGGTTTCCCATCTGCCAAGGGACAACAACTTACGCTGTATCAACCCATGTGGTTTAAACAAGGTGAGTGTCAAAGTACAACACATCAGGCGTTCATTTTGACAAGGACCACAGCAGCAACTTAAAAACAATATTCTCAAAACAAGAGGATGGGCAGCTGTCAAGCAAGGACACACGGATCTTCCCAAGCCCTATTAAGGAGCATGAAATCCTGCTTCAGCTGTAAGTTCTGATCCCTGCCTGGTACTGCTGGTGTTCCTCTGAAGCACTCCTCACTTCTAGCTGGGGTGCAGACAAAATCTCAGAAGTTCTAAAATAATGCTCTATTTCAGTCAGTGTAGTCAAGGTCCCTGGACATGACAGAGCCTGGTGTTCTTCTTCTGGGATCAGTGGCTCGAGACAGGAAGCATCCACAGATACGTTAAAGACATCTCTCTAAAAAAGCATTACTTTCTGAAAGCAAAGAACATTGGCCCGAGTATGCAGACCAACCTGCTGTAGCTGAAGTGAAAGCAGGATTTGGCCAGTTGCATTAAAAGGTCAGTTCAGCTACTAAACCAGAATCCTAGCAAACTTTTTTCTTTTAATATTTTAGCAACTCCTCACAGCTATCATTGCCAAGATATTTCCTATGCCTTGTTCAGCCAATTATGCAGCCCAACAGTGCAGTTAGTCACCTGCAGTGCAAGCTCTCCCCAGCAGCCGAGCTGCAGCCCCTTGCTGCGGCAGATCTCTGCAGCGCAGAAGGGCAGTTCTCTGCCCAGCCAGGCCATGGGTGTCTTTGTAGTACTTCAGGTGCACAGACGTCACCTTCCTGTGCTCACTAACTGGTTTGGGAAACAACAGAGAACTGACACAGGCTAAATGATTATCTGGCTTTGGAGTTTCTGCAGATGATCCTGGGGATGCTACAGAAGTGGTATTTTCCACTACACACTGCATGAAAGGTATTTTGAGGTTGCAAACGGCAAGCACATAGCTTTTGACTTACTGTGCACACTGCCTGCACCAATGTGGCCTGCCTGGATGACTCTGGATGCTGACACACTGTAGATTATGTTCTTCAGTAATTGCAGTATTTCTGCAGGAGCAGGTGCTACAGAAAGAGTACCCTCTTGCAGTGGAAACACCCAGTATTATGAAATGTTGTATGATGGTGCAGTTATACTGGATGGAAGGATCCAGTAAAGCATCCACTGCTAGAATTAGAAGGTCCTGCCGTCCTACTAGATCAGCCCCGTCCCGTCCCCTGCTGCTTCCTTTGAGCTCTGGCTTTGAGCAGATGCTTCTCTTAGTAAGTCACTCGTGGGGAAAAAAAAAAAGGATCCAGAAGTGGATATTGGTAGAAAATAGTTTTCAGTGGCATCTGTGAGCTGAGTTGGTTCATGAAAGGGTCCAGCAAATGCTAAAGCATAAGGTGTAAGGTACAGGGGAACAATGACTAAGCAGCAAGCTCTTCTGGTGCAAGTTTGGAACAGCTCTGCCAAGACTCGATTCTTTTAAGTATCTTCCTGTAACTGATGCAGAATGAAAAAAGTCTGGAAATCAGCCTGACAATACAGCCCTTCAGCCCAGCCCTTTGAGAAGGGACACCAAGAGAAGAGTTGAAGGCACGAGGCCATGAGCCATTCCCTAAAGAATGGAGTGAGGTGACTGCTCTGGTGCTTTGTGGTCATATGGGCAACTTCAGTGCTCTCACAAAGGAAAACACACTGACCAAGGTTACAGGACTTGAAACTTGGTCTAAAAGTGCTTGTCAAATGGCTGTGCATGAATATTTCATAATCACTGATTCCAACTTCCAGCGAATGCTGCCTGTAAAGAATCTTCTTCCAAACCACCCTGGGGTTGACTCGCCTTGCACGTCAGTGAAATAAAGACCTTGCAGTAGGACTTCATGGAACCCATTCACCAAAACATACAAATCCGAAGAGACTCCAGTTCACTGTGCTACAGATGCATTGGCTTTGCAGGGCTAACTCTGGCAAATGCTCATTTCAAGCAAACAGAGGAGGCACTGAACAAACATAAGGCAGCAGGAAATCAGTCTGCTTCAAACCAGACCTACTCTGAGGAGACTAAAAGTATTCAAAGGGAACAAAAGACAACCACGTTGTAGCTGATAGTTGTAGCTATCAGTTTCACAAGACTTTCACAAGACACATCATACTCAGGAACGTCACACCTAGAAGAAAAGGAATCAACTTGCATGCTGAATACTACAGAGATGGAAAATATCCCCTTTCAGCATCAGAGGCTACAACATTCTTATCTATAACCCCATTACCATGTACTGCTTCCAGGTGTACTGCTCAGCTCCACCTCCACTGCCCTCCCATAGGTCACATGCTTGTAGCTTGTAGGTAACAGACCCTTTGACAGGGATCCCCAAGTGCATGCTTCATGCTTTATTCTGAGAGACATCACTTAAAGTGACATTTTACAACTTCCAAAGAAACCCTAAATGTCACTCACAGGCTACCTCAGCCTGGCCACAAGCCATAGCCGGGGCTGTACAACATTTGTATGATACACAGACTGCAACAGAACAGTTAGAAAAGATTGCTCAATGACATACAGTTCGTAGTTTTGATCTTCTGTCTCTTGCTGCACTGACAGCTCCTCCAAAGTCGCATCAATATCCAGCTGATTCGTCTCCAGCTGCCGTAGCAACGTCTCCCTCTAAAGAAAGGAAAACAAGCCGGGTCTGAGCAGGAAGGGTCATCGTAACAGATCTCCGTGCACTCTCAGGGTGCACCAAGATCTGGTGTCACCACTCTACCCACAGCAATTAATTAAACAGGAGCTTTGGTCCACCTCATGGTGTTCAGTTTAAATACTTCTGCACGACGGGAAGCAGGAGTGGTAGCAAAAAAGCACATTAATGCAAACAGTCTGGTTGTCTGAAAGCAATCTGTTCTGAGAGCCGTACAGGATCAGATCATCAAACAATAACGTGTGATTTCCAGAAACAGGATCACTAGTTGCATTTGGAGAGCAATATCCACTCCTGCGGAGAGCAGTTGTGCAACCAGTTCGTTCTGATCTTTGTTTTCTTTGCATTAAAAAAGCCCCCCTGTGAGTAGGACTCAATGGGTGCAAAACCTCACAATAATTTTCCTACTGCTGGGACAGATGAGGGATCACAGCCTGCCAGCAAAGAGGAATTGTAGAAGTCACTGCCCCTCTGCCTTCATTTGCTGCCTCACAGGTGGGAGACAGACACTGCAGCCCATGTGAGACTGAAATGAGGTACGCTTCACTGACATAAAACAGGGTGGGTTATTTTAATTCGGTCCTTCCTTCCACATTCCCAAGATCACAAGCAGAAGCCTCAGCTGAAGGGAAGTGACATCTTAAAGGACTCTAAAGCAGCTGCAAAAGGCCCTGGCACAACCCTCCTGGTAGCCTGAAAGGCACCATGATCAGATCAATAACCACACGCGTTATGCTGAGCCGGCGCCTGCACTCCCAGCTCGAGGGCTGGCCTGCAGCAGCTGCCCAGAGAGAGCTGCATGGCAGCAGCACCAGCAGCTGCACCACCCCAAGGAGCTGTCTGTCCTCTCGCTGCAGGGCCAGCACGGGGACCCCTCCAGCAGCAACAGCTCCAGCATCTCCCGGCCAGGTGATTCATATGGACCAATAACTGCAAAACGTGTTAATCTGCTGAAAGACATGGCCTTCCTCAACATTTCTATGATCCCTTCATTCACTGCTTAGCACATACATCTTAATTTTTATGCTTTGTTATTGTGTTAATCCATTTTTCCTGCACGAGGTACTTTTTATTCTTCATGTTCGTAAGCGCTATGCAGATGGAAATGTGAACTCAATTAGAACGTATACAAAGAATTACGAAGCCATTAGTTAACTTGAATTCCCTCCACTGTGTTATACAAGGAAGTTTCAGCAAAGCCTGCTATACATTTGAACTCGCTGCGCTACACGGAAGCACTGATCTGTACTAAGTGACTTTAAATGCTTGCTCCATGGCGCCTGCATCCAGCATTTCAGAAGTAACAATTTCATCCTTTTTTATTATTCATAGACTGCAAGCAAAAAAAGAAAAAAAAAATCACACGGAAAGGAAAGATTCCTGCTTCTTGGTCCTCTTTTTTTTCCTAAATGAGTGAAGGAAATGCTGATCAAATTAGCTGAATAGACAAAGGGGACACTGCTCTCCAATGTTTACCTTAGGCTCTTTGATAATGGCTTTTATTAAACAAGGGGTTTGCCTTTCCTGGTACCTCAGCAGTAAGACGTGCACC
Organism: Pavo muticus; assembly: GCA_016647715.1. Lineage (NCBI taxonomy): Eukaryota > Metazoa > Chordata > Aves > Galliformes > Phasianidae > Pavo > Pavo muticus. Next base: position 1,065,588 of record JACDJE010000172.1, on the reverse strand, counting down.
TGAGGTTTCATTTATTTCTATTTTCCCAGACTGCAGTAAACTCAGAACTTGGATTTAATCAAGAGAAACTCATTACTAATAGTAGACTTCTAAATACATAAAAATAAATTCTATTTTACCGTGCTGGCATTAAAATATTAAAGCAGCAACTTATTTTTAGCAATGACCCAGAAGAAGGGAATAAAGCATGCACTGCAGACCAAGGCTTTGGCTGAATGCCCCTTCCAAGTGCCTTCTGGGAAAAGGCAATCTCAGCTGCCTGCAGAATTCTGCAGTGCTCCGAAGGCCCGGCTGATCCGATCCCATTCGCACACCATGCAGGCCACCGGCTGCACCCAGGGCTAAACCACGTCCTCAGATCTGAGGCTCCTTCCCCTGCAAAGGAACTGATAAATAATTGAAGAGGCCAGGCTGCCAGAGGGAGCTTGCTCTGTACCGGGGGTATGGATTTCACCCGCCGCTTCCTTTATGAAAGATGCATGGGGAAGCTGAACACAGAGATGTGCAACCTGAAAGCAGGGCACTGAACACCGGCTCCATGAAGGACACAGCGGAGCCACACGTGGGGCCCAGCAGCTCCTCTGCCCCCAGGGAGCTGTGGGAGAGCAGGCGGGCAGCACACAAACCTCAGAAGACAACTGAGGCCAATGAAATCCTGTGTGCGTTAGTGCGTGGCAGGACCCCTCTTCTTTAACCCCACTTTGCACCCAAGTACCAGGAGCAGTACTGCTTTCCAGGCCTCTCACTGCCAAGTCTCTCTGAACTAAAACCAAACCAAAACATGGGATCTGATAGTCCACTAACTGAGCTCAACCCACACACAGCACCTGCACCCAGTGCCACCCCACGCTCACCACACAGGAGAGCAATGGGGAACTGGTCCATCCCCTCACCTTATCCTGGGCAGCTGTCCCTGACACCTCCAAACTGCTGAAAGGCCATACCAGGTTTATTTCTTCTATTTCCCTGAAGTCTGAGATCTGTTCAAGAAGTTCCCTGGCTTTGGGGCCAACTCCCTTGTTCAAGTGTCCTTTCAGTCTCAGACTTATAGATTATGCTTATTTATACACAGCACGTTTAAATGAAACATGCCCTAAGACTCTCACCCTAAAGCTCCTCCCATGCAGGCCCTTCCTGCTTACATCCATATTTAGGAAAACCATTGCATGTAGTGACATTAAGGGCACCATACTAGCAGCTTTCAGACAAGTCCGGCTGGAAGCCCATGCTGATGTCTCAGTTTCTCATCAACATCCATTTGAGAAGAGAGGAGATCTACAAAAACAAAAAAAGCAACCTGGGAACAAATTATTCTGCCTGATTTCCAAAAGACATCATTTTATCATAGGAACCGAAGCTACAGAAGCAGACATCTCACCAACACCATGCTGGAAGACTTCAGCCTTCTCCACTGAGCTGCAAGTTGTAAAAATAACTTCCTCCTCAAAAACGCGACCTGCTTTACTCCGTTTTCATACATTCAGTTTTCTTATCCTGATTCTTTCTAATGCATCTGCTGTGCTGACTTGGGATGTGGTAACATTCACTAACGCATCTGAGCTTACTCTGAATTAGCATTTCAGTTTGGATTACGTGTGTAAAAATGCACACATATATTTCACTTACTACCAAAAGAAAATCAAGACCAACTGTCTGAATTTTTTCATAAAAAAAAAAAAAACAAACCAAAAAAGCACCGATGCAACATCATCTGCACCCCTCAAGGCATCAAGGACCCTGTATGATGGGTGACACCTTAAGGTCCTCTTCTGAAGGACCATAGCTGAGAATTTCACCCTGCCATGCCCATTCAGCCCTCACCTTTTCTCTCAGTCAAGCCAAGATGGCTCAATTATGACAGAAATCAGAGACTTGGGTCTGCTGCTATAGGATCCAAGCAGATCAGATACCATTCAGATTAGGACAAGGATTTATCAGTAATCTGCTGTCTCCGAACTATTCAGTCCATACTATTTTCTCATCTGAGTTTTAACTGATTGACAAAACAGAATTTAAATAGAAAGTTAAAAAAATACGTGCAATGTTTCTGACTTGGTTATTACAACACTGGATGTATTACAACACTGGATGTTGTTTTCTTACCAGCAATATTCATCGCCCTGGAGCCCTTCTACACAGGTAAGCACTTTCAAACATGGCAAAGATGAACCCTTTTACAAGCAAAGAATTATATAATGGCTTAGGTTGAAAGGGGCCCCAAAGATCACTCAGTTCCAAACCCCTTCCATGGGCTGGCTGTCCCACACCAGGTCAGGCTGCCCACAGCCTTGAGCACCTCCAGGGATGGGGCACCCACAGCTTCTCTGGGTAACCTGTTTCAGTATCTCACCACTCACTGAGTAAAGAATTTCTTCCTAACATCTAACCTAAATTTCCCCTCTTTTTGTTAAAAGCCATTCCCCTTTGTCCTGTCATCATATGCACATGTTAAAAATTGGTTCCCCTTCTGCTTATAAGCTCCCTTCAACTTCTGGAAGGTATCCCCAGAGCTTTCTCTTCTTTCTCTCTGGGGGCTGAACACCCCCAGCTCCTCAGCCTGTCTTTGCAGCAGAGGTGCTGCACCCTCTGAGCGTCCTCATGGCCTCCTCTGGACCCGCTCCAACAGCCCCACGTCTTTCCTGTGCTGGGGGCCCCAGGCCTGGATGCAGTCCTCCAGATGGGGCCTCACGAGGGCAGAGCAGAGGGGGACAGTCCCCTCCCTGCCCTCTGCCAGCCCTCTGTTGGTGCAGCCCAGGGTGCTGGTGGCCTTCCAGGCTGTGGGCGCACACTGCTGCTCATGTCCAGCTCGTTGTCCACCAGGACCCCCAAGTCCTTCTCCAGATACAAGTTCAAGCCACAGGCACCAATATACTAATATAATTCTGTTAACTACACTCTTATGAAAACAAAAATCTGTTCGGGATCCTTGATCAACCATAACAAAAAATCTCATATATGAAGTCAAATGCCCATGAACTCTGCCCCACACACGTCATGGAAGCAGCGTCTCTTACCTGCAGCTGCAAGAAGGGGATATTGAAGAACTTATGCAGGTACTTGAGGCCAAAGCTGTTCTTCATGGAAGACTCAGCATAGCGAAAATATGAGGAGCCGGGAGGCCTGTCTCAACCAGAAAGGCAAAGAGAAAAAAAACATACAAAGGACATGCATACACACAGGAGAGACACTTGCTGAATTACATTCCATGAACAATCCCTCAAAAGTAATGTCTCCTATTTATTTCCATGGAAACACAACAGACACAAAGAGCAAGATAACGTTATTTGATGGAGCAAATGCTCAGCTACACAATGATATTTTTCAAAAGTTACCACCATGAGCTGACTTGCACGGATGAGCTGATTGAGACACTCTTCATTTTGTGGTGCAACAGCTGTCCATGGCCAAAGGGAACATGGCTTGTCTTTCATGTCGCTGTCGCACTGCTGAAATGCACCCCCCACACCTCACTGTGCTGACACCACTGTCTGGTCTCCACAAACATTCAGCAAGCACCAATGAATGTCAACAGATAACAGTTTTTTCCGCACGGAGGAATCCGACTCCATGCTTTTACTCAGACTCTGTCCCTCCTGAAGGGCAGCAGAAAAACGGAATGCAGCTGTTGAGGGGCTGCATTGCCATGGCAGACTCAGAGACACTGTGTCAGGACATTGGGTCACTGGTTTACTAAGCTAGGAGGGGGTTCCTAGAAATACAAGCTATTCATTTCTCAGTTAAGGTTCTATTTCAAAAACAAGAAGCAGACCTACATTAAGTCACCTACTCAAGCATCAGCACTATGCATTAAACTCAGCTGAGTCACATATAGGGATATATTTGTAAAGAAATTACTACTGTACAGAATCAAGCCTTGATACTGATACCATTGCTGTATGCACAACAGTCATAAACACTGAGAAAATGAAAAACTGCCTTAAAAACATAAACCTGCATTGAAAGGTACTATCTATTGAATGCTGATCAGTAATATCTTATGTAACAGAGAGCCTCAGAGACCTCTAAGATGAAAAATCTTGCCTGGCTGGCAAAGGGGGAGCATGATTTGGCTGTACCCAGAAAACATTCCGTGGAGATGCTGAGGGCTGGAGGATAAATGTGATGCAGATTTGAAACGCAGCGGCAGAAGTTCTCTAAGGATGACAGAACAGTGAAAGCCTGCTGCCCTGCCTGGTAAGCACGGTGCCAGCCCAGGTACCTGTTCAGATTGTCAATGAAGTCCCGCACGTCACCAGGCAGGATGACCCGGTGCTCCCCCATGTCTCGGTAGTTCCCAAGCACGCACACCGGAACGTGGGTCGGCACTTTAGGAAGCTCCCTCAGAATATAGTTAAATGTCCTTCACCAAAGGAGAGACAGACACAGGTAATGAGAGCGAACCATCATTCTGCAAGCACTTGCATGCACAAACCACAGAAAAAAGAACAAAGTAAGAATTTTATCCAAAATCCCTTCAGTGCTGTGGCCTCCCCTTTCCCCTCACCCCAGTACGTTAACTGTAAATACGTGTGTGTGGTTCTTTATTGAAAACTGACAAGTTCAATAATGCACTTCCAGTGGAGACCTCGCACCCCTTGCTGCAATCTTTCCCTCAGTCCTACAAAATTCTGTGAGGTAAGCAGAAGAGTTCTCCCACTCATGCAGGCTCACTGAACCATACCAAATCTGCATAACACAAGCTTAAGTATAAAGCAGGAACTCATACCATCTCCTCTTCCAATTCTTGCTCCCACACGACTCTTCCCCTCCTCCTCATACATGCAAAATGAACAGCCCGTTATTTCTGTGTATTAATGCAGCCCAGGGCATCTAAATAATCCTTACCAACACCTGTCTTCCTGGGAATTCCTCTCTAGCTTTCCCTTTCCCCTTGTGGTCTGCACAGCGAGGCTCAACGTGCCCACCATACACTCTGCACCTGTGACAGCACTAATTACCAAGCCTGAGACAGCAGCATGGCAGAAGCTGCAGTCCACAAGTCCACAGGGAGACTTGTTTGAAACAAACCCAGGAGAGGAGTATATTAAAAGACATGCCAGAAGATAAAGCTATTATTTCAAGGGATACAAGCTAGCTTTGACTCATTAGGCTGCTTGTCAGCACCAGAGGCCACGTGGGAATCAAGAGGTCCAGAAGTCACTTGCTTTCACCAAACAAGCGAGAATCATGTGATGTAGTGCATGCTGAAGATGTCTTACCACTGTTTGGTGATGTCAAACATCATCACTACCCCATTGCAATTTTTATACACGTCCAGAAACTCTGCATCCAGAGCCATTTCTGACTCTGCCTGAGGAAAAAAAAAAGAAAAGCAAAAAGAGCAGCAAATAAATCAACTTCAGGCTCATGCAGAATACAAGTGATACAGTGCTGAGCAGGCAAACTGCCAAAAGTGACAGCCACTGTAAGAAGTACCTATGGAGTTCACATTATCATCATTTAGAAAAGGTGCCTGATGGGTCACAGCCTGCAGTGCCCACAGGACCAGGACGTGCATCACCTGGCAGCCTCTGAAAAGAAAGAAACCATGACTGACAGGAAGTCCTAAAATGCACTCCTTCCTCTCTCCCTGTGCCCCAAATCCTGCGTTAGCAAGATAAGTCTGTATAATCTACAAAACAGAGTGCAGAGAACTTGCCTCCTACATTTCATCTCTTTGCCAACCCAAATATTGACTATATTTCTAATGCTTCTGATGTGTACAGCTAGGATGTAGTTTCTACTGATTTTCTTCCATGCACAGCTCAAAGTATGTATTGGCAGTCACTTTGGTTTTCACTGCTTGGACTCTGCACAAAATACAGCGCTGGTCACAACTGAACCTGCAAGGCTCCTGCTGCAATTTGGTGCCAACAGAACAACTCTGACTCATTTTCCAAGAGTGAAAAATGTATACACAACTGCGAAGGAAGAAGCAGCTGCCACAACTGCTCTCATAGAGACCTTTTCCCATAAGAAGAGAACATTTTTAAAGAAAACCCTTCAGATCTGATCACACGGATTGGGGAGGACTGCCACCCTCAGCTCTTTACCGCTGTGACTCATCCCCATAACCGAGAGCTCAGCAATCTGTGTATCAGTAACACCAGATTTTGCATCAATTTCTAGTGGTTTTCAAGAGGTTACTGAGCAGTACCAGAACTCTGCCCATGCACTGCACGCCAAAATGCAACAGCGTACAAACAGGAGGGATAAAGCTCTTTACGATCTGCAGTAGAGACCACGCAATCAAGTGCCTTTAAACTGACTTTTCCTGAGGATAAAACAGTGCAGCTTTTGAGACACGACAGAAATGCACTGGCAGCCCAAATGCAGTTTGGGTAACGTGAGATCATGCTCTCCCATATGGCACTTCGTTCTACAGCAGTATATCCAAAGGACACACATCTGTGCAGGAGCCTGGAGGAAGCCACTATTTACGTTTACACACCAGTGGCACTTCTATTGCCCCCGCCTCCTCTACATTTCAAAGGGCATTAAAAGGTAATTGCTGGACCAGTTTTAAGGAGCAGCAAGGAGGCATTCAGCGATTTCTTCATTTTTCTCAGGAAGCCCATCACAACAGGGCTTCCTGACACTTACTGTGTGCAAACAGGTACAAAGCCACAGAGTAAACAGCTGGGGTGGGGTCGTTCCCAAAAGACAAGCAGCAGGAAAGCTGTGGTAGGGGCACAAACAGGGATAAAAAGCACAGGCAAAAGAGTGAAGAGCATCAGGGATCACACTGTCCCTTATTCACCCTTTAGGTCAGCCTTACAGTAGAAACAAATACAGAACTTACTCTCCATGGACCAAAGGTGGACAAGAGGCCTCCTGCTGAGAGGCAGATACTGACACTCAAGGTGACTCACCTCCTGAGGGTCGTTCTCCAGTTTCAAACCATCTCCTCGTTTTTTGCATTTTCCTTAAAAAGAATTGTAAAAAACAAATGCATTACACTGGGTAGAGAACTCCAAGATGGATCTGTGAATCCTTGGTCAGGACCACAGCATCTGGAACATGGCCTTAAAGCAGATCCAAATTCTATTATAAGCCTTGGGAAAAGGGTGGGGTAGAGCAGGCATGCCTTGCAAAAGAAAACCAACCACTCTGTTCAAGACTATCAGCTGGTCTAATTCAAAGATGAATACGAAGCAAGTCTGCAGCGGCCTAAACCACGCTCTTCACAACATAAAATCCCAATGACTCAATAATATCTGTTTTGGCGTGTCCTCCGACCACAAAGGAAGCTGTCCTGTCATACTTCTTGCACTAGTGTTGAAGAAGCAAAAGACCATTGGGCTATTAAAAATGAGCTGCACAATCACCACACACAGCCTTCTGAGAGATGCTGTGACACTGCTGTACTACTGCACTGACCTGAGGCAAGCAGTCTGGGAAATAAACGGGATTTCAGATCCCATTAGGTGCTTGGGGCTGCCTTGTGACACGCACACAAGAATAAGCTAGAATCATCGTATGGCTTGGGTTGGAAAGGACCTCAGGGATCATCAAGTTCCAACCCCCTGCCACAAGCAGGGTTACCAACCTCCAGGTCTGGTACTAGACCAGGCTGCCCAGGGCCCCATCCAACCTGGTCTTGAACACCTCCAGGGATGGAGCACCCACAGCCTCTCTGGGCAGCTGTTCCAGCACCTCACCACTCTATCTGTAAAGAACTTCCCCTTAACATCTAATCTAAACCTTCCCTCCTCGAGCTTAAAACCATTGCCCCTTGTCCTGTCACTGTCTACCCTTGTAAAGAGTTGATTCTCCTCCTGTTTATAATCCTCTTTTAAATACTGGAAAGCTGCAATGAGGTCTCCTTGCAGCCTTCTCTTCTCCAAGGCTAAAAAAGTCCAACTCCCTCAGCCTGTCTTCTTAAGGGAGGTGCTCCAGCCCTCTGGTCATTCACGTGGTCCTCTAGACCCACTCCAACAGCCCCACATCCTTCCTGCGCTGGGTGCCCAGAGCTGAAGCAGCACTGCAGGTTGAGTCTCACAAGGGCAGAGCAGAGGGGGACAATCACTTCCCTTGCCCTGCTGGCAGTGCTGCCAATGCAGTACCAATACAGACCCCTGAGGAACACCACTCATTCTTGGTCCCCATCAAGCTGTTGGCCACACCTCTCTGGGCACAAGCATCCAGCCAATCCCTTACCCACTGAATAGTCAGTCCATCCACTGCATGCCTGTCTCTTTAGAGAAGAGGATGCTGTCCAAGGCAGCGCCAAATGCTCTGCTCAAGTCAAGGTAGATGATGTCAGCTGCTCTCCCCTTATCCACCAACACTGTAACCATATTGTGGAAGGCCACCAAATTTGTCAGGCACGATCTGCCCTTAGTGAAGCCACGCCTGATGTCATCAACCACCTCTCTTTTCCTTGTGCCTTAACATAGTTTCCAGGAGGATCTGCTCCATGATCTTACCCAGCACAGAGGTGAGACTGACTGGTCTGTACTTCCCCAGGTCTTCCTTTTTTTTCCCTTTTTAATATAGAGGTTGTGTTTCCCGTTTTATGGTCTCTGGGAACTTCATCTGACTGCCACAGCTTCTCAAATATGACAGACAGCGCCTTAGCCATTTCATCTACCAGTTTCCTTGGAACCTTTGCATGCATCTCGGCAGGTCCCATTGACTTGTGCACCTTCAGATCCCTTAGCTGGCCTTGAACCTTATCTTTTCCTACAGCATGCAGCTCTTGCTTCTCCTAGCCCGTCTTTGCCTTCTGTGACTTGGGCAGCTTCACCAGCACTTCTGGTGAAGACTGAGGCAAAAAAGTTGCTGAGTACCTCAGTCTCCTCCACCCCTGGGTAAAGAAATCTTCCATTTCCTTACAGAGAGGGTCCACATTTTCCCTAGTCCTCCTTTATCACTAACATATCTATAGAAGCTTTTAGCTTCCCAAATCTGATCCCTGTCTGCTTGGACAGTCTTTCCATATTCCTCACAGGCTACCTGTCCTTGCTTTCTCTCTCCGTAGGTTTCCTTCTGTGTTGGAGTTTGGCCAGGAGCTCCATGTTCATCCATGCTGACCTCCTGATGTTTTTGCCCATCCTCCTCTTTGATGAGATGCATCACCATGAGCATAAGGGAGGTGATCCTTGAATGCTAATCAAATTCCTTGGGGCCCTGTTCCCTCCAGGACTTTATCCCACAGTACTCTACCAAGCAGATCCCTTAAGAGACCAAAGGCTGCTCTCTTGAAGTCCAGGGTACTGAGCTTGCTGTGCACCCTCCTCACTCCTGACTGCATCCCTTGTGGCTCAGCATCACCAGAAAACAAGTCAGGGTTTAACTTAAAGCTTCCTGTAACGTCAGTTACATTTCCAAACCTTAGAGCCCAGGACCAATGTGGACAGAGAAGCTGACACCATGTACCAGTAACTAGCATCAGCAAAGTGGCCATCAGCTATCATCACTTTCCAGTGTAGACACTCATCACCACCTGTTACCAGGAATCCTAGTATGCAGGAGCACAAGCTTTTTCACCTAGTGCTGAAGAAATGCAGTGTGGACATACCCTGAACAAATCTGTCCTCACCCCTGTGTATTGTTTAACTCTAGCTATGTATAGTAGTTTCCAGGGCTTTATCAAATGAATAGTACTGTGCAGTAAACAACCCTGCAAGGTCTAGAGTTACGCTTTGCAGATATCAAATATCTTCCAGATGTTATGGAGAGCAACCAAAAACTGTACTTCTAAATCAACTTTGTTCCAGTCTAAACAGTGGTGAGTTAACTAAATAATAATGGCATCACAGAGACTTGGAATTCCTTCTCATAATTTCTAGAAATTCACCCTGCCATTGACAATGTTTAGCAGCTCAGATGCACCCACAAAGCCACCCCTGTTGACTCCTCTAAGAGTCAGCAGCACGGGACAAAACCAGCTGATGAACATCAAGTGATTACTTGTGAAATTCGTGGCTCTGCACATGGCGCTGGGGAAAACAAAGAGCTTCATTCTTCTGGCATGCAGGTCAAGGTTAGTTATGAAATACAAGGTTATTTCTGAAAGATTTATTTCTGAGGTGCTTCCCTACCTAAACGAAGAAAAAATGCATTAGAGAAATCACCCATCTAACACTCTATTATAGGAAATGTGCACAGATATCACATACATCCCCTGCGAATTCAGCCGTAGGCTGCCGAGAGCTATGTTGGCTGGTAGCTCTAATTAAGAAGTTTGCTACACTTCTCTTGCACAACTCTGCAGGCTACATTTGGTACCTTTCTGCCAACTGCACCACCTGTTAGCTGCCGAGCAATTGGTGTCAGCATGGAAACAGGAGTTTGGGGCATCTTCTGAATGGAAAGGGCTGTGGAATATAACATTCAGCAGGCCTTGCAAATCAGCTCTGACAGTGCTCCAGGATACGGAAGCAGTCTTAGCACCTTGACAGCACATCTGGCAATGCTTCTGTATATCACTGCAAAATGCAGGCATTGCTAAAATATTCACAGCCCCAGTGTCGTTTATTTTGTCTTCTGAAAACACAGAAATATTAATCCTGATCTTTCTCCATTCCTGCAATTCATCTCCCTCAGTGTGCTCTGATTTTCTCAGTGCAGCTGAAGCTGTGGGATGGCTACGATGCGCACACCTTTCCTGACTTCAATTAATTAATTTCAAGTCAGAGGGAATAACACAGCTCTTCCCAATGTCAAAACAACACCATTTCTCTAATTACTGCTCAATTTTGCTGGCCTGAACTTCTAATGGTAAAACAGAAACCCAAGTAGCTACAAACACTCATCCAAAACTCTTCACAGTTCACAAACATCTCTTGTCCTGAACAAACAAGTTGTCTTTCTAACCTGGACATATTTACAACTGCTGCATGAGACAGAATAGGACTTGCACACCTCTTCCTCCTGATGGCTTTAAGTGCATACTAAGAGGAATTAGTAACACTCTGATGTGATGCTCCTCATGGCTACAAAGGAGGTCATCTACAGAGGAGTAACAGCTGAAAAGCCATGTGTGTGTATATTCATGTGCAATGTCTATTTCTGGAACAAAAACTGCAAGATGAGCCAGATAAAGTCATATGTAGTGAAAAGGTGCAGGCCAGGCTGTAAAGGCAAGTGTGCAAAGATAACTGTATGATTACACAAAGTCCTGTGTTCAAGGTTGCAGTGATGTGCGATCTAGGAGCCTCGATGAGAAAACAAAGGTGAAACACAGAACCAAATAACCTCCTAGCAGCGCCCCAAGGACTACAGGACAGCTCCTCTGGACACCCAAAGACAGCATTCATGGCCAGCACCTGACAGCCTCTGCACACTATCACACGTGTTGCAGGATAGCAAGGATTCAGTAAAGCTTGCCAGCAAATGCTGTCCACAGTCTGAGAGAAACACTTGTGCACATCACACCAAGCCACACACTTCTAAACCGTTTGTCTCCCCAGGTCACCCAACTTTTGGTGTTAGAAGATAACAGAAGTATTCATTCTGATCCTTCCCCTTTCCTACAACAGATCTCTGAGAGGGAGGAGTGACGGGAAAAGAAATCGATCTCCAATACAGCACAAAGGGCTTATGCTATTCCAGGGGCCACAGAAAAACAACGTATGACTTGATCCCTTCGGTTTGTGTATGAAAAAGATGTAGGAACCTAACTAGCAAAAGACAGGAGATCATCTGAATTTCAAGCAGCTTCTTTGCATTCAGGATCTGTTACAGCTCCCCGACCTGCAGCAGTTACACAACGAGCTGCAAAGCCAGAAAGATGAGTCAGGACTGTGACTTGTGCTGATAGATATCTCTTCTATGTTCTTTTATTTCAAGGGCAGCAAAGCAGGCTGTGCTTAGTACACTGTTAGATAAAATTCAATACAATCCATAGCTGGGGGCAAGCTTTACTTGCTAAGAGTTTAACAAATGGCATCATTACACAAAGGAGCTCTCCGAGCAGGCCCAGGGAAAAGCCAGCAGGCTGCAGATCAGCCCATTCCAGTGAGTCTACACGTAAAAAAATATTCCAGAGAGTCAAGAAAAAGGTAAGAGGAGCAGCACAGTGTAACAGCTGCCATTCCCTCCTGCTCCCATGCACTAACCTGACTCATAGGCTCCAATCTCTCCCAACAGCCCTTTCCCCCTTACTTCCAAATTAACATCTTTATGCTAAACAAGTGGCACCAATTCACCACTCATCGTCAGGCAGGGCCAACGATGCTGCTTCCTGTCTTCCTAACAGTCTGGAGAGCAAAATCCAAGCACGCTCCTGAGCCAACAGGGACAGGGAGGCACAGTGCTAAGCGCTAGGCGAAACACGACTCAGTCAAACCATATTTAACTCGGTGCAAAAATGTACACGAAGCTTTTCAGGGTGCAGATCACTGAGGCTCCCCATACTCTCCTGTGCGTTTTCACACCGAGATACAAAGAATGGCAGTGCTGCATGACAGAGAAGTGGCTGAAGCTGCTTTAGAAGACTGAAGTTGAACACTGCAGTTCAACTTTACATCCTTTAGCAGCAACATACCCACATCAGCGGGTTCATTTCCAAGATGGGTTTCCTAAATTTAAACAGATGCCTCTTAATTTTCTCTAACAAGGAACAATTGTTCCACAATGGGGAAACATTCACTAAAGAAATTTAGCCTGGAAAACAATGTACACCGAAGTGCACATTCAGAACACACATTTCTGGCAGGTCCAAATCCAGCCTGATCAAAGCAGCATTCTGCACAAATCTAGCACCAGCCAGGATCTTGTAGGTCCAGGGAAAAAAAGGAGGATGATCAGGTCTCATCAGCACTCTGCTGCAGCAGCACTGACTACTTCACTGCTCGAAGTCTACTGCCCACATTGGTGCCACTCTCACCAAAAGCATCGCGCAGGAGGATTTTTTGTCCTAAGCGTGCAGAAGGAAGAACAAAAACATCATGAAATAACGTTAATCTTAAAGATAATCAAATTAATTTGCACATCTTCCTAAAGCTGCATTTATCAAGAGTCTGCAGTGCTATGGCAATGGGAAAGGATTTGATTTTGTTAAATCGTGGTGAATTGTGACACCACACTGATCGAATACATTTAAGTACATAAAAATACACATTCGTGGTCCATAAGTAGGGATCTTAACAGAATGAGTTCCATCTTGAATATACAGTGGAGATAAAGCGTCCCTTCAGATTTCTAGTACGTGTTCCACTGCCAGAAATGAAGGCAGTATCAGAAGAGCTGTTAACAACATCTGCTCCAATCAAATCCAATCCATTCTGCCAAAAAAATGACAAGTCTGTAGTTTAGAAGATGACTGTGCTCAGAGAAGCTATTCACAGAAATAAATGCTGGAACCACAAGATTCCCAAATTAAATGTCTATCTATTCATACCAAGGTCGCAAGGCGGAGAGCAAACAGATGTTTTGCTCAGCTTCCATCCCTGTGCATGTTATCCCAGGGTCTGAAAGTCAAACTGCGACCAGACTGACTTCAGCAGTAACGCTGACCTAAGCAGGGCTTTGCCTACACTGCGTAAGACCAGGGTTTAAAACAATGAAAAGATAAAGTGCCCAGGATTTTCACCTGAATGCTGGTTCAAGTTTAACCTAGAGGCTCCCTAACCTGAACCACAGCTGTTATCTTTACTTAACGTTCAATTTTTATTCTTTTACACGTGATGTAGCTAATATGAAAGATTCACCTTCTCCCATTCCCCCTATTTTTGCCATCTTCTTATTGTTTGCCATTAATGCCTGTGTAAGCTGCACACGTGGTGTGCTGGAGGCAGTGCACTTCAGAGGCAACGTGTCAACAGGCAAATCATAGGTTATTTTTCACTCACTGCGGTCAACAAATCTGAGTGAGAGAAGCACTCACACCTGCAGAGCACGACACGTTCACCTGCAAAACTGCTTTCCTGATCATACCCACACTTTAAACCAAAAGTCTGCCTGGCACAAAACACCTCTTAAGAGCCAAAGAACATGCATGTGGGGCAACGGAATGGGCTGTTACAGTCTGTATCCAAGCCCTCCACCTGCTCCGGTAACACACTGGATGGCATTCAGATGTACCTTTGAGCATGTCTATCTTATTTATTTAAGAAAACAGAACTTTACATCCTGGCAAAAACTGAAAACTACTGAAAAACCTATTTATACATCTTAACACTTCTGTTGGTAAGCACTTAGGAAAGATGGAAGTAATTGGCTTCTCTTTCATCCTTCCCTCCCCCATACGTTATTCACAGCAGGTAACATTTTATCATTTACCAGTATCACTTCTTTGAAAAGCAGCTTGGCAAATATTTTATAAACAGAATGCAGAGTGCAGTATCTGTCTAAAAGTATAAAGGAGAGAAGATGAAGTTTACAGTAGAGCTCAGAGAAGCTGAATAACTCAGCAGCAGGCTCTCATCTGCTGCACAGGACGTGAAACATCTGCTTCCGAATACTGGGTTTGAGCTCAAGTTCAGACTGCAAACAGCGGGCTCACACACCAGACTCCTCTCTCCCTTCTGTATTTTCCTAGGAAGCCATAGCCATGTAGCTGAATAAAATAAATACACGCCTTTTTTTAAAGAGAAGAGAAGTAAGCAGGTACATCTGATTCCAGGTAAGCTCTTCATTAAAACTGCAAGAAGAAGAAACAACAAAAAACAATGGATCTCCAGTAGAAAGGAACTTATAGAGCTTACCTTTGTCAACTACATCCCACACTTCAACTTTAACAATATCGTCAGTGGCTAAAAGCACAAAAAGAAGACAGTGTCAGCAAAAGGGTTTCAGCAAAATGAGCACTCCCAGCCCTCCCCACACAGCCCAGCCCAGAGCCCACAGCTCACAGGAGCAGGTCAAAGCCAAAAGCAAAGCAGTGATGCTCGAGTTGAAAGAAAACCTACACATCATCGAACGAATGGCTGCTGGGGAAGGACCAGGCTGTACTCCAGTACTGCCTCACCTAAAGAACTTCTTCAAGACTCTTAGCTACGTGATGTTTTCTTTGCATTTATCACTGATTTGTGAGAAATACTTCACAGAGATTCCTTTCAGAGGTTCTCTTTCAGAAAAGATATACATTTAATTTTGGAAAACAATGTCTCGTCTAAAAGCCAGGCGTACAGCTGAAAACCAAGGGAACCGAAGGCAAATCAATCCCACCAGCAACACTTTCATGTAAACACAACAAACACTGCAGGCAGTCCTGCAGCCACATAAATCCATTCTTCTCTCCACACATTTCAAGACAAACTCTATGAAAAACAAGCAATTTTGCCTCTTTGTGAGCTACAAAATCAGTAAATAACAGGCAGCAAGGTGGATTTCAGCTGCTAAAATCTGAAACGAGACAAACAAAACAATCACTGGGAGAATACTACAGCCAGTACTGACAGATAGCAGGTGAGCCTTCACAGGGCATGAAGGACGGGCAGCCTTGTTTGGGTGCTTTCACTGCACTGCAATAAGCAGTCTGATCTTCACAAAGCTCTGCTGAGACACAGCTGCTTTCTGGGGATGCTATAGGGCACAAAGCAAAAGCTTGCATGTGGAGCAGCCCTGAACATAAAGCAATGGAACGGAGAGAGGATGTCTGAAAGCAGAAAATCATCTCTTAGCATGACATGAGAGTTTAGCTAAGTGTCATTCTCCAGCCAGGAAATATTTTCTCTCCAGAATTCACTGTTGGCTCAAATGCTTCAAAAAGCAGAAAACCACTTTCCATGAGCTGTTTTTTTTCCCCTTTTAGCACCAGTGCTCCTGTTTGCCAGTAGCCAGTAAGTTCTTCCTCTTCACCACCAGCTTCCTTCCCGGTTACCCTGAACACACAGGAGGTGAGCATAGCACTGCTGTGCTGGCTTCCATATGACCCACAGCAGCACGGGCAGCGTCTCCCCACGGGCAGCACTGCAGCAGAGAGCACCATGGCATCGTTTTAATTCTATATCTTGGATTAGCATAAACCACAGATCAAAACCCTCAAATCCCTCTACTCAGTCGCTGTTTGGCTCAGCGCCGTGTAGCCAGTGGTACTGTAAGAGACCATTCACCCAAAAACGGTGAAGAGGTGAGAATCATAGAATCACCAAGGTTGGAAAAGACCTCCAAGAGCACCCAGCCCAACCATTCACCTACCAGCACCATTTCCCCTCCAGACACTAGAATGTTGTGGGAACAGATTTCAGCTGAGAATGACAGCTCTTTTCAGCAACGATATTTTCAACCTTCAGTAACCAGTTCAGAAATACCTTTGAAATCCACCCCGCTCCCAAAGACTATCAATTTCTAGCAAGCATTTTACCAGAACCTTTTCCTTCCTCCCTCTGGTTACAATTACTTTGAGAAGACTCCAACTGCAAGAAACCTAATTTAAAAATAAGAATCGCTGCTTTCTGGGTGGGATCATATTTACTCTCACACAATTACGTGACTCACTTCTCACCCTTCGGATCGCAGAGCAGAGAATGCCACACACTGATCTACAAAGCACTCAAAGCATCGGAACAAAAGCATTTGCTATTTTTTTTTTTGCTCTGAGACTGCCAAAAGGAGAATAACATTGATTACAACTAAAAAGGCCTACATTAAAGTCAGAAATGGTAATTCCTTACTTGGGTACAAAAATTTCCATAATAAAGACAACTGGCACTGAAATGCAATTTGGTTTGTTCTGAGTAGGAAGAAATAACTTCAGTTCTACTCTTATTAACTCCTCCAGTATAAAACTTCTCAAGATGTGACAAGGTGATGTGTTCCCTACCTAAAAGGTAAATCTAACACCAAGCAACATTAGAATCTTTGAATGTTTGACAGCAATATAATTAACGTCTGTAAATATTTGCTGCCAGCTACCTCATAATGTTTATCCAAGGTGGCGTGTGAACACAATCAGAGGAAAAACAAACTTAATTCTTCCTCTACAGATTAACTCAGCGAACAGGGCAGTAATCAGCTCTGAGGCCATCTCTCACACTGCCTGCAAAAAACCACAATTAACAGTCAACAATTAATTCAGTCTATCCTTTCAGCGTCAGACAACTGAGAAATGAATTAACCTGTGCCTTACTCTGATCTGCCCGTTTAGGCTGAGGCATTCAAGTCTGATTCTGGTGAACGTTTCCATCATTCAAACACCTTCTAAGCACTACATCCACGTCCCAGAACGTGACCATATTCGGAGAGAAGAGCAAGAGCACGGAGGGAAGGAGCCACAGCTCCAACACAAAACCAGACGTTCCACTGCAGATGGAGAGCACCACTGTGCGAACACTGCAGATGTCAACACCTTGTGAGAGCTGAGAGGCAGAACCCCTGTGAGATGGTGCCCAACACAAAGGCACCCAATGAAGACATGCAGAAGGTAACCTGCACACTTTTGCAGTGCGGCCACACAGAGACTCTCTGAGAAAGAATCTAAAAAGTTGTGGCATCGGACTTTGCTCAACATCAGATCCTGAATGCAAGAGAAAACCACTGGCTGGACTGAGCAAAGCTCACCCGCACCCCTCCCCAACCAAGGCAATTCACAGCTCTCCGTCCTTACCAATCTTTTCAACCTCTGTCAAGAGAAAGGCCCAGGTGGAAGCCTGCCCGCAGAAGGGCACGAGAGCCCCAGCACTTTGCTTACCTGCACACACAAACACACAATGGCAGTACCTGCTCCTTCTCCTTGTGATGAAGCCTACGAAGCCAAGGGATTGTAAGTGCCGTGCCCCTGGCGGCACGCTGCCTGCTAACACACGCTGGGGCTCTGTGATCATTAACACAAGACTTGGGCATCATGGCATCATTCAAACACAACTTTCACTCGTAAATTAGACAAAGCATTCAACTCAGTGTTTACCCCAGCTGCAAGCTTTTGTTTCAGGCATAAGGAAGCAGAGTACACGCTTCGGCAATATTCAGTAATGACAAACTAAGTGCTGACCTTTCTTCCTTTTTTAAAAGCAAAATGAGTCTCATAGAACAAGCTCATGCTGAGTCAGTGGTGCAGCCTACAAGGCTGTGGCATTTTCTGTTCAGGAGCCCAAGAGCTGGACTTAATGCACTGCTTATACAATTACTGTGCCTGCAGTGTCTTCTCCAGGCGAGATCCAGGCTTTCAGAGCCACTTGCTTTACGCTGCCGGAGCAGATGGGAAAAATCACACCTCATCTCTCAAATTCAAACAAGCACTTAAAAAAAGCTACTTCTGTGCTTCAGTAACTCATCCTGAAGTTATCAGTGCTACAACCATTTTTAAAGCATCCTCACCACCACTTAGGGGATGCTCTTTACATCTTAATCAGTGAAAGAATAGCTTGCACCAAGCTTTTCACCTGCATGCAACACCGAGCAGGTCTGGCATCAGAGACAGATTTTCATCACAAACCTGTTGTCATCAGCAAGTCAGGCACATCACACATATTTTTCAAAATCTTTTGGATCATGAATTAAAAACCCTCCTTGAATTGCCATCACCAAAGGCTTATTTTTTAGCTCTTACAGCATGTATGTAGGTCACTCGGAAAGTAATGGAAACTACAACAGATACAAAGAGCACAATAACACTGTCTGATACAGCAAATTCTCGGCTACAAAACACTATATTTCAACATAGTCACCACCGTTAGCCCTGCGTTTTCACCAGCAGTGATCAAGAGTCTGCATGTTACTTGTAAAAACCTGCATCAGTAGGTGCCCACTGTCACTGTGCCCACTGCTGAAACCAGCCCTCACTGCGCTCACATCCACACTTCGGTCTCCATCAACGTTACAAGCGTGGATGAATACCAGTGGGTGCCCTGTTTTCCACATGGAGGAATTCATTTCCATCCCTTACTCCCATGTCAGGTGCCATTCTGTCAGAGTGCCCTCTGCTGCCATCTGTCACACAGCAATAACACAACGGGATATTGGTGGGAAGGTTCGGCCTCCGCTGCCATCCCACCGACATCTGTTTCGGGCACTGTGGGCCAACATCATGAAAGACGAGGCATTACTTTCAGAGCAGCCCTCATAATTTCTGAATAAAGTTACTAAAAACATGACTGAGAAACTGTGAACAATAAATTAAAATGAGAGTGATGATAGCCCACTTTATGAGTGATGATAGCCCTCTTTATCTCCCAAGCAGACGTGGAAGAAGCAAATAAGGCTGCAGTGCAGTTTCCACCTGGAAGCACAGAGATGCGCTGTCCCACGAACGTCACTCCCTCCTCCCTCTTACTTTTATAATTCCAGTGGATGCTGGTGACTTGGATCTCCTGAGTTGGAATGTATTCCTCAATGAATTTCTTTCCCTGTAGTCGGTGCCAGAGCGTGGTTTTCCCAGTGTTCCTGTCCCCTCGGATAACAATTTTCACTGCAGAAAAGAGCAAGCAGATAAAAGAAACTCATTAAAAACAAATGAAAGAACGCTGTGAAAAGCACGTTAACTTCTTGCAAGCATTATTCAGATGCAGTTTGTTCTCCCATATTACACGGGCATGATGGGTTCTGTTGGAAAACATGAGCCTCAGTCATTACAATCAGTGCTCATTCAGCGACTCACACCAGCTCAGCAAAAAGAACCCACGTGAAGATTGGGAATTCAGAATGTGTGCGAGCAGCCAGCTGTGCCTCTGCTCCTCTCACCCCGCTGCCTTCTGCCACACACAGCAAGCAGCGTGCAGGGAAAAGCGCGTTCAAACCCATCCCAAGGAAAGAAGTGTCCAAAACATCCTTATGAGGGGGAAACAACGCATCGGCTGTGCTGCTGCCATTAACCATACACAGCTCAGCAAAGCAAATTCTGTAGCAATTAATAACACGAGCATCCCAGAGCCTGCCTTAATGTTATCTTGTTCTTTCTGAATACGGTACCTGTTGTTTTCAAAATCTTCTGTTGCATGATGGGATTTTTGTTTTATGTGGTAACCACAAGGCTCCTGGGAGCCATAAGTTGACTCGCACAGGACCAGAATGTTTACGCTTGCATTTGATCCCCAAAAGCTGCTATAATGCACTAGAAAATGGGCTGCTCAGAGACATCTAACGGCAGATTCAGGTGATTAGCATTAGGTTGTGCATCATCAGCCGGGCAGATCGCAGACCGAAGGCTGCCTTCTGTTGTAATGTAGGAGTTACTGCAGTCAGCTCAGAGAAAGCATAAGAGCAGCAGTGCCTGCAGGAACAGCCAACAGGCACCATGTCTGCAAAGGGCTCCGTGCTGCAGTTCTGCTGGGCAACCATCGTGCTTGTTCTGCTCTTGCCCAATAGAGCAAGATATTGCTGTTTACTCTTTCACAAAGTTCCTCATTAAAAGGGTCATAAAGGGACAAATTTACTTAGTATTTATAGGCTGCCTTCATTTACAGGTGCCAGAGCATCTCTGCAGAGACAGCAAACCATTTCTTATTGCCCTGCATGAGATTCTGTTTCCTGCTTACAGATGGAGAAAAAATCAAAGGTGGGTTGTCTTCATTTCTCTTAATGAACGCAGCAGGCCTGTGATGGAGGAAGAATAAGATCCTGTTTGTCCCCTTTAGAACTTGAATCTCTTGAAATGCTCTCACAGGTCAGCCTAGAGAGACATTTTAAAATCCAGATTCCCTCACAAAACTCCACATGAGATACTGAAGCAGTGAGTGCTGGAGGACCAGCAGACCCCGCAGTGGTCAGGCTGCTCTCAGGGTGCAGCTTCAGGACCACTCCAGGATGACTCAGCCACGAGCTCTTCTCCAGCAGGGATGACCTCACCTCCCCCAGGTTTCCTGCTGCCAACACCATCACTCTTGCAGTCACTGCTGAGCTGCACCAAGGAACTGAACCAGCTGGAACTCTCCTCCATGTTACTCATTCTCAGCACACTCAATTTTCTCCTCTAGCTCAAGTGCCCAGCTGCGTGAGCAGTGGGAGCAGCACATGGAGGCATTAGCATGGCACGGCCCAAGGGGCAAGGAGAGCCCTGGGCAGCCAGCAGCTCATGCTGAGATCAGCTGAGGGTGCTGGTGACACCACTTGCTCCTGGTGGATGTGTCCACCAGCCCTCTTCAGCTGCTGCAGTCTCTGTCAGGATCTCTTTCATCCTACATAATGCATTCATTTTCACTGACTTCTTATTCCTGCAGGTAGGAAAAGCCTTTACAAATCCATCAGGAAGGCAGCAGATCACATAAATAATTTCCAACAAAGCAGTATCAGTATTTGGGACTTTGGATGGGGCAGGTCTACCTAATGACAGACATCTGCAAGAGAGGAAGAGCCGTGAGCTCCGTGCACGGCAGGCAAGTAGCAGCGGCTGGGCTATGAGAATGAGAGCAGCTGTCGGGGTGAGGTTAGTGCTGCTACCTGTTGGACACACACTGCTGCTGCCCTACCTCCACTTCCAGTTAAATTGGTACTCAATGCCAACAGCCACAGGTTTGTAGCAAAGACAGCAGAACTATCTGTAGGAAGAAAAGGGAGGGATGAGGAATAGATAAAAATGTGAGGAAAAGAACCAAGCAGATCACTTCTCTTTCATACTGTCACTGTGTCAGGAAAAATGCAGGCATTTCCATTTTGGAGATGGGGAAATGGAAGCAGAGCCCCCAGAACAGATCTCAGACCTACTCAGAACCAGACACCCAGAATGCCCAGCACTGCCCAGGATGCTCATCAGCTGAGGAGCAGATCCCACAGCAAAGATCCCTGAACATCTCTGCTAATAATCCCATATCACAGCCTCATCCTCATTAAAGTGCTTGAGACTGGGACTACAAGGCTATTCACACACCAAAAGCTGGTGCTGCTGCAAGAAGCAGATGTGGTCTGTGGAAGCGCCCAAGCACAATTCCAGGGGGGAACACAGTTCAGAGGGCAGCAAAGCAGTGTGCCACACATTCACAACACTGTGCTCCTGCAGGTGGTGGTGGGAGAGAAGGTGGGATGTGGCAGGAAGGGGAAGGTCCTTCCTTTGGAAGCAGTGCAGAATGAAAATACTTAACAAAGCTACAATCAGAAGCCATGAAGTAACACTTAGAACAACACAAAAGAAGGACTGCCACGCTCACAAAAAGGTTTTCTCTTTTAAAGCACATTTTAGGAAGAAAAGCAGTAAGAGGAGGGACTGGGGGGATTCCCGGGACTACTGACTTCGGTAGTCCAGCAGTGCTGAATGTTTGGAGCGGGCTGATGCACACCAAGGCACAGCAGCCTGAGCTGCAGGCACATGCAGCAGTGGTTCTGCTGGCTGGCATGCACACAGCTTCCAGAGTAAAGCTCTGTGCAGGAGACCTGCTGTGTTCTGGGGAACAGGAGTGCTGGATCTGAAACTTCTGCATCTTTTGCTCCCTGATCAATGGCAGCTCCCAGGAAACCCTCTAATTGTGTCACCCAGCCAGAGCCATTCACTTCACCCTCCATTGGCCATCACTGCCTTACAGAGACCTTCATGTTTGAGTAACCTGCTACCGGCAATTCCATCTGTAATTTGTCCTGTAAGGTGCTTAAGCCACACGTCTCCCTCTCCCCACCAAACCCACCTGCTGAACAGTGATGCAGCTGATTCGATCCCAGCCAGGAAGAAAAGAGCAAGTTTTTACAAAGACAAAGCAGCTGAGCTACAGGAATTGGTTCAGACCCAGACAGTTTTCATGGTTTCTCTGTACCTTTCTATAGTGCTTTGGGAACTCTGGTGTTATTTGGGCCATGGTATATAAAACAGAAGAGCTCTCATTATCCAAATGATAATGAGAACAAATAAGGAGTGTGTGATCTGTGAATGCAGTATGAAAACACCCGTGTTTCAAAACATGATGTTCCATGAAGCGGCTGCTGCCAAGGGCTGTTAGTGGCCTTTGCTCTTATCAGAAATCTAAAACCATCTATCCTGCAACTTTCTTCCTTTTGAAAACTTACCTGAGCAGGAGGGACACCAGCAACACAAACCTGTTGGCGGGGCTGCCTGGTTATGAAACGTACCTGACAGCCACAAAGCTGGTACAGCCTGGCCTGCTCTGAACCTCCCAGCCAGGCACCGAGTGCCATTTGATAAGGCCCCATCCTGGCCACGTGCCGTCGCTTTTATCAGCAAGCAACCTGAAGCATTCTCAGCACCTTAAATATATTTCTGGTAGGGAAACAATGTTTACAAATATCTTAAGTGTGAGAGACAAAGGGACACGGCCAGTCTCTTTTCAGTGATCTGTGGGGACAGGACAAGGGGAAGTGGCCAGAAACTGGAGCACAGGAAGCTCTGCACCAATATGTGAAGGAACTTCTTCATGGTGAGGGTGACGGAGCACGGGGACAGGCTGCCCAGGGGGGTTGTGGAGTTTCCTTCTCCGGAGATATTCAAGACCCATCCGGACGCTGAGCTGTGCAGCCTGCTGTAGGGGACCCGCTTGCAATGCGGGTGGACTCGATGATCTCCAGAAGGTCCCTTCCTACCCCTGTGAAACAGGCTTCAGTTCACAATAATGGACTGTAAAAGCACAGAAACGTTTCTGTAGAACCACTCATAATATCATCCCTTGGATTACAGTTATGGGGAAAAGGAAGAGTTGTAAAGATCTGTGTTAAAGATGGCTACAAAATGCATTCCACATCCCTCTGTTCATTTTCGTGTATTTCCTAATGAAGGAGCACTGATAACACTGGGATATGCAGCTCCACCCTTCCCTTAGCAATGGCTTGTCATGCCAACCCCTGCCAGCCCATGCTCAGCTCAGAACCCACCCTATTTCCCAGTGCCATGGCTACGAGGGCGCTCCAAAACTCTTTCATAACCCTGCCTGTATCTCCTACAACCGTTATATAACAGTGATACTGGGAAGAGTTACTATGGAGATTGGAAAGCTTCCCTTACAGCAGGACAGAAAGATGCAGCTTTATTCCCAATATAACAGCAATAATTAGAACACAGATCCTGACAAGGCAGTGCTCAAAACAGAAAGCTTCTCCAAAGGCTTTTGCTAATGAGACAAAAAAACAACAAAGCTCAGCTGTTTGCAATTTTGGTCCTGCTGTATTAATGACAAGCAGGTACGCATGCACACAGGTTAGGTGACGACGCAGTTAGTCACCACACAGCGAAGGGCTGTCCCCTTCTGCTGCTGTGCCAGCAGGATGCAGCTGATCTGTACAGCACAAACACTTGCTGTCTGGAACACCGGCTCCCTTCTCTTACATAATTCACAAGCTGATAGAAGCTATCCGAGCTCACCCATGTAACACTGAAGCACATGGAATCGCTCTGCTCTGTGGGCACCGCTACAACTCCGCAGAGATGGACAGGCTTCAGGCAGGAGATCTCCAGGTATGCATCTGATGGTGCAGTGCTGTCGTCAGGGTACAACAGCTGCAGCCTCACCACTCGTCTGCCACTAGAAACAACGTGCTTCTGCTCATATTTACGACTGCTTGCTAAGTTGCTAATTTTCTAAATTAAACACTTTCGGCATATCTAACAGATGTGCTCTGGTTAAATGCACCAAATGCTCTCCCCAGTAAAGCTGCAAGCTCTGAAAATCTATCAGTTCAAAAACACACTCAAGGATAACGCTAAAAAAAGGAAAAAAAAAACTCACCCCAAGCCCTGCCCTGCTAACCTCTGCCTTCACATCTCAGATTAAGATACACAAATTCTGTTCCCCCACTGCGTGTGCGGGCACAGGAACGCTCAGACTGCGCTCACAGTGTGGCCCTGCTCTGAGCTGCCAATCTCAGCTGCCTGCAGCTGCTGCTGTGTGCCCGGTCCCACACAGGCGAGCCGATCCTCACAGTGCTCCTGCTTGCAGCTCCATTTTCAGCTGGGACGGTGTAACTACTGACTCTGTCTCACTATTGTTACTTGGAGATGGATTCGCATATTCGCAGCGCCTTCCTGAAACGTATTAGGAATAACCTTTATTGAGCCCCAGGGGGAAAAACACAACTCTGAGCCTTGGTAGCATAAAGAAAAAAGTGTTCCCTGAGAACAGAACAGCTGTATCAGGTACAGAGACAGATAACCAGAATGGCATTACCTACCAAGGACACATAAAGGCACACACCGCTCACCCGCTGCTAAGCCCTGGCAGGGCACAGACCCTTATCACATAACCACTGGAGCTTGAGTAAGGACACCGTGCTGCAGGGAAGGGCACCCCCCCGCCCTGGGGAGTTATTCCCTCACACCTGAAGTGACAACAATCCATTCGCAAAGAACTCTGCCCGGTGTCACAGGGACACGGCCGCACCGCACCCCCCCGCACACCGCCCGAAGCTCGCAGCCCCCGGCCCGCCCCAGCACCGAGCAACATAGCTGCTGAGGACCCCGGTACGGCAGCGCGGCGATAACGGGAGCGGAGGCCGCGCCCGGCGCCCCGGGCCGGGACTCACTGTTGTACTGGACTCCCTTGGCGAACCTCCTCTGCAGAGCCTGATTCATGGACTGCAGCCCCGCAGGGATGTTCTTGTCTCGGACCGCCGCCTGGTCCGAGCCCACCAGCTTCTTCAGCGCCGAGAACATCGTTCCGCTCCCGCGCCTTCGCCGCCGCCTCCGGGAAAAGGGCCGCCGCCGCCACAGGCTCAGGGGCAGCGCGGCCCCGGGGGGAGCATAGGGCCGGGCGCGGCTCGGGGGGCGCTCAGGGCCGGGGCAGGGCCATGGGGGGCCAACGGGGCGCGGGGCGGCGCGGCGGGAAAGGGGC